>QBTX01000469.1:22730-43715 GCA_003063285.2 Arachis monticola | reverse complement strand
AGTAGTGTTTAGGGTGTGAGAAAATGAAGGATGGATGTGAGTGGTGAAGAGAAAGATGGGATTTTATAGGTGAGGGGTTTTTGGGAAGAGGTGTTGAGGTGATTGGTGAATGAGTGAAGAAGAGGAAGCGTGGTAAGGTAGGTGGGGATCCTGTGGGGTCCACAGATCCAGAGATGTCAAGGAAAAGTCATCCCTGCACCAAATGGCAAGAAAAAACACGTTTTTAGCCATTTCTGGCGTTAAACGCCGGGCTGGTGCCCATTTCTGGCGTTTAACGCCAGCATCTTGCCCCTTTCTGGCGTTTAACGCCAGTCTGGTGCCCTTTCTGGCGTTAAACGCCCAGAATGGTGCCAGACTGGGCGTTAAACGCCCACCAGCTAACCTCACTGGCGTTAACGCCAGTGGGTGCGTCCTCCAGGGTGTGCTGTTTTTCTTTCTGTTTTTCATTCTGTTTTTGCTTTTTTCATGGATTTTTTGACTTTTTATTATCATCAACCTTGACATAAAATAACAAAAGAAAATAGTTAATTATAAAACATTGGGTTGCCTCCCAACAAGCGCTTCTTTATTGTCATTAGCTTGACAGAGGACTCTCATGGAGCCTCACAGATTCTCAGAGCCATGTTGGAACCTCCAACACCAAACTTAGAGTTTGACTGTGGGGGCTCTTTTTGGCTCTGTTTTGAGAGAAGCTCTTCATGCTTCCTCTCCATGATGACAGAGGGATATCCTTGGGCCTTAAACACCAAGGATTCTTCATTCACTTGAATGATCAACTCTCCTCTATCAACATCAATCACAGCCTTTGCTGTGGCTAGGAAGGGTCTGCCAAGGATGATGGATTCATCCATGCACTTCCAGTCTCTAGTACTATGAAATCAGTAGGATGTAATGGTCTTCAACCTTTACCAGAACATCCTCTACAAGTCCATAGGCTTGTTTTCTTGAGTTGTCTGCCATCTCTAGTGAGATTTTTGCAGCTTGCACCTCAAGATCCCTAATTTCTCCATTACAGAGAGGGGCATGAGGTTTACACTTGATCCTAAGTCACACAAGGCCTTTTGAAGGTCATGGTGCCTATGGTACAAGGTATAGAAAACTTCCCAGGATCCTGCCTCTTTTGAGGCAGTTTCTGCCTAGACAAGTCATTCAGTTCTTTGGTGAGCAAAGGGGATTCATCCTCCCAAGTCTCATTTCCAAATAACTTGTCATTCAGCTTCATGATTGCTCCAAGGTATTTGGCAACTTGCTCTTCAGTGACATACTCATCCTCTTCAGAGGAAGAATACTCATCAGAGCTCATGAATGGCAGAAGTAAGTCCAATGGAATCTCTATGGTCTCAGTTTGAGCCTCAGATTCCCATGGTTCCTCATTGGGGAACTCATTGGAGGCCAGTGGACGTCAGTTGAGGTCTTCCTCAGTGGCGTTCACTGCCTCTTCTTCCTCCCAGAATTCGGTCATGGTTGATGGCCTTGCACTCTCCTTTTGGATTTTCTTCTGTATTGCTTGGGAGAGTACTAGGAGGGAGTTCAGTAATTTTCTTGCTCAGCTGACCCACTTGTCCTTCCAAATTCCTAATGGAGGACCTAGTTTCAGTCATGAAACTTTGAGTGGTTTTGATTAGATCAGAGACCATGGTTGCTAAGTCAGAGGTATTCTGCTTAGAACTCTCTGTCTGTTGCTGAGAAGATGATGGAGAAGGCTTGCTATTGCTAAACCTGTTTCTTCCACCATTATTGTTATTGAAACCTTGTTGAGGTCTCTGTTGATCCTTCCATGAAAGATTTGGATGATTTCTCCATGAAGGATTGTAGGTGTTTCCATAGGGTTCTCCCATGTAATTCACCTCTTCTATTGAAGGGTTCTCAGGATCATAAGCTTCTTCCTCAGATGAAGCTTCCTTAGTACTGCTTGGTACATTTTGCATTCCAGACAGACTTTGAGAAATCATATTGACTTTTTGGGTCAATATTTTATTCTGAGCCAGTATGGCATTCAGAGTGTCAATCTCAAGAACTCCTTTCTTCTGACTAGTCCCATTGTTCACAGGATTTCTTTCAGAAGTGTACATGAATTGGTTATTTGCAACCATTTCAATCAGTTCTTGAGCTTCAGTAGGCGTCTTCTTCAGATGAAGAGATCCTCCTGCAGAGCTATCCAAGGACATCTTGGACAGTTCAGAGAGACCATCATAGAAAATCCTATGATGCTCCAGTCAGAAAGCATGTCAGAAGGACATTTTCTGATTAATTGTTTGTAGCTTTCCCAAGCTTCATAGAGGGATTCACCATCCTTCTGTCTGAAGGTTTGGACTTCCACTCTAAGCTTACTCAATTTTTGAGGTGGAAAGAACTTTGCCAAGAAGGCATTGACTAGCTTTTCCCAAGAGTCCAGGCTTTCTTTAGGTTGTGAGTCCAACCATGTTCTAGCTCTGTCTCTTACAGCAAAAGGGAATAGCATTAGTCTGTAGACCTCAGGGTCAACCCCATTAGTCTTGACAGTGTCACAGATTTGCAAGAATTCAGCTAAAAATTGATGAGGATCTTCCAATGGAAGTCCATGGAACTTGCAATTCTGTTGCATTAGAGAAACTAATTGAGGCTTAAGCTCAAAGTTGTTTGCTCCAATGGCAGGGATAGAGATGCTTCTCCCATAGAAGTCGGGAGTAGGTGCAGTAAAGTCACCAGCACCTTCCTTGCATTGTTGGCATTGTTGTTTTCGGCTGCCATGTGTTCTTCTTCTTTGAAGAATTCGGTCAGGTCCTCTAAAGAGAGTTGTGCTTTGGCTTCTCTTAGCTTTCTCTTCAAGGTCCTTTCAGGTTCAGGATCAGCCTCAACAAGAATGCTTTTGTCTTTGCTCCTGCTCATAAGAAAGAGAAGAGAACAAGAAAATGTGGAATCCTCTATGTCACAGTATAGAGATTCCTTGAAGTGTCAGAGGAAAAGACGAGTAGAAGACAGAAGTAGAAAATTCGAACTTATCAAAGAAGATGGAGTTCGAATTTTGCATTAAGGGATAGTGTTAGTCCATAAATAGAAGGATGTGAGAAGAAGGGAAGTGATTTTCGAAAATTAAGTGAAAAAAATTTTGAAAACATTTTTGAAAAACATTACTTAATTTTCGAAAATGAAAGTGGGAAAGAAATAAAGTGATTTTTGAAAAAGATTTGAAATTAGAAATCAAGAGATTTGATTGAAAACTATTTTGAAAAAGATGTGGTTAAGAAGATATGATTGTTTTTTAAAAAATGTGATTGAGAAGATATGATTGAAAAACATTTTAAAAAGATTTGATTTTGAAAATTAAAAACTTGACTAACAAGAAAAGATATGATCCAAACATTAAACCTTTCTCAACAGAAAAGGTAACATACTTGAAATGTTGAATCAAATCATTAATTGATAGTAAGTATTTTTTTTAAAAATAGAAAGAAATTGATTTTGAAAAAGATTTGATTGAAAAATTGATTTTGAAAAAGATTTGATTTTGAAAAGCTTTGAAAACCTGAAAAAAATTGCATTGAAAAACAGAATCTTCCCCCTTGTGCCATCCTGGCGTTAAACGCCCAGAATGGTGCACATTCTGGCGTTTAACGCCCAAAATGCTACCCTTTTGGGCGTTAAACGCCCAACCAGGTACCCTGGCTGGCGTTAAACGCCAGTCTGTCCTTCTTCACTAGGCGTTTTGAACGCCCAGCTTTTTCTGTGCAATTCCTCTGCTGTATGTTCTGAATCTTCAATTCTCTGTATTATTGACTTGAAAAGACACAAATTAAAAATATTTTTGGATTTTTAATAATAAGGAATAATCAAAATGCAACTAAAATCAAAGAACAATGCATGCAAGACACCAAACTTAGCAGTTTGTATACTACTGACACTAACAACATGAGAATGCATATGAGACACACAAAACACTCAAGTCAATAGAATTCAAAGATCAGAGCACGAAAATCATCAAGAATTACTTGAAGATCCTTAAGACACATGAATGAATGCATGCAATTGACACCAAACTTAACATGAGACACTAGACTCAAACAAGAAATTTTTGGATTTTATGATTTTTTGATTTTTTTTTTCTAAAATTAAGTGGAAAAGATATCAAAATTCTAAATGAGAATTCCAGGAATCATACAATGTTAGTCTAAAGCTTCAGTCTAAAGGAATTAGACATGGTCACCAAGCTTTAGCAGAACATTGCATTCAAGAGCTAAATTGATGAAGATCAATCAGCTTTGGTGATGATAAGAACATCACCTTGAAGCACTAGAATTCTTTCTTAAGAACTCTGGAGAAAAAAAATACCTAATCTAAGCAACAAGATGAACCGTCAGTTGTCCAAACTGAACAATCCCCGGCAACGGTGCCAAAAACTTGGTGCGCGAAATTGTGAACAATACTTTTTCACAACTCTCATAATCCCCGGTCATGAACCCCAAAAACTTGGTAGCTCAATACCATGGCATTACACAACTTCGCACAACTAACCAGCAAGTGCAGGGAGGTCAGAATCCAACAGCATCTTCAGTCCTTTTTAGTCTCTGAATCAGATTTTTGCTTAGGTCCCTCAATTTCAGCCAGAAAATACCTGAAATCACAGAAAAACACACAAACTCATAGTAAAGTCCAGAAAAGTGAATTTAACTAAAAACTAATAAAAATATACTAAAAACTAACTATATCATATCAAAAACATACTAAAAACAATGCCAAAAAGTGTATAAATTATCCGCTCATCACTCCTCAAGGGTGTAAGTCATCCGAATGGGCAAAAAGTGAGCTGACTTCGTCAGTCGGTCCACAATCACCCAAATAGCATCAAAACCAGCCATAGTTCTTGGCAATCCCGACACAAAGTCCATTGCAATACTTTCCCACTTCCATTGCGGAATCTCTAAAGGTTGCAACATCCCGGAAGGTCTTTGATGTTCAATCTTTACCTTTTGACAAGTTAAGCACTTTGATACATATTCCGCCACATCATTCTTCATACCCGGCCACCAGAATATTGCCTTTAAATCATGGTACATCTTAGTACTTCCCGGGTGAATGGAGAATCCACTTTTGTGTGCCTCCTTTAAAATATCTTGCCTCAAAGTGCCAACATCCGGTACAATGATCCTACCCTTGAATCTCCATAACCCACCTTTTTCTTCCGACACTCTCCACTGTTTTCCTTGCTCAATAGCCGGTAACACCTTCCATAACGCTTCATCATTTTGATGAGCCTTTAGAAGTTCGGACTTAAAATCACTTGAGATCTCTAATCGGCTCAAACACAAAGTTTTGGATACTTCTCGAGCACCAATTTTCAGACTCTCAAATCCCTTGAGCAACTTCTCCTCTTGAAGCATCATCCAAGCCGCATATAATGACTTCCGACTCAACGCATCTGCCACTATGTTCGCCTTTCCCGGATGGTAATGCAACTCAAAGTCGTAGTCTTTCAACGATTCCATCCACCTTCTCTGCCTCATATTAAGCTCTTTCTGATCAAAGAGATATTCCAAACTCTTGTGATCGGAGAAGACTTGGAATTTAACCCCATAGAGATAATGCCTCCACACCTTCAAGGCAAACACAACTGCAGCGAGTTCCAAATCGTGCGTAGGGTAACTAACTTCATGAGGTCTCAACTGTCGTGAGGCATACGCCACCACATTATGATGCTGCATCAGCACGCACCCTAGACCCTTCAATGAGGCATCACAATACACCTCAAATGGCTCGTTCAGCTCAGGTAACACTAACACAGGTGCAGTGGTCAACTTTTTCTTCAATGTCTGAAAGCTCTCCTCGCACTCAGGAGTCCAAACAAACGGAGTGTCTTTGCGGGTTAACTTTGTCATTGGCAAAGCTATCTGTGAAAAGCCCTTGATAAACCTTCGGTAATAGCCAGCTAAACCCAGAAAACTCCTTATCTCTGTTACTGTGGTTGGTTGCTTCCAATCCATCACAGCCTCCACCTTAGTTGGATCTACGGCTATTCCCTTCTTACTCACCACATGGCCAAAAACTTCACCTCACTCTTCCAAAACTCACACTTCGATAGTTTTGCATAGAGTTTCTTCTCCTTTAGAATCTGCAACACGGTCCTCAAGTGTTCCGCATGCTCTTCTTCAGTCTTGGAGTAAATCAGTATGTCATCAATGAAGACAACAACAAATTTATCCAGAAACGGACGGAAAACTCTATTCATGTAATCCATGAATACCGCAGGAGCGTTCGTCAACCCAAAAGACATTACAGTGTACTCGTAATGACCATAACGAGTCCTAAAAGCAGTCTTAGGGATATCCTCACCCCTCACCCTTATCTGGTGATAACCGGATCGTAAATCGATCTTGGAGAAAACTCCAGCTCCTTGTAACTGATCCATGAGATCATCAATTCTTGGCAATGGGTACTTATTTTTTATTGTGACCTTGTTCAGCTGCCTGTAATCCACACAGAGCCGCATACTCCCATCCTTCTTCTTCACTAGTAACACTGGAGCACCCCACGGAGAAACACTTGGTCGTATAAAATTCTTTCCCAATAAATTCTCTAACTGAGACTTTAGCTCGTTCATCTCTAACGGTGACATCCTATAAGGAGCACTTGAGATTGGTCCCGCCCCGGGTACCAACTCAATAGCAAACTCAACCTCTCGGTTAGGTGGAAACTCATCAATATCATCAGGAAATACTTCCGGAAACTCACACACAACCGGAATCTGTTCCAACCTTTGATCATCACCCGAAACACCCGTGGCTAACAACAGGATACCCTGACATTCAATTCCAGAACAGTTCACCATCATCGAATTCAAGTAATAATTATTCACCACGACCGACCCTTCAGTATCTTCCGGCATAAAGTACACCGACTTTGTAGAACAATCTAGCAGAACATGGTTCTTAGATAACCAGTCCAATCCCAAGATAAGATCAAGACCAATCATCGGTAAGCAGACTAAATTATGAACAAAATCACGCTGCTTGAACCTAAAGGAAACTTCCGGGCATCCTAGCCTAGTTACCATGGCTTCATGGGTAGCATTATACACTCTTAGATCATAACCTAAGGTTACGATCTTCAATCCTAACTCATGGGCTTTCTCAAATGCAATGAATGAATTCGATGCTCCCGAATCAAATAAAGCATTTAAAGTTTGACCAGCCATTTCACAGTTACCTCTAATGAGTGTCTCAGATCCCTCAGCTCCTACAGCTGAAGTGGTGAACACCCGACCAGTCTGTTGTACTTTCCCAGCACCTTGTTTCTGCTTCTCAGGACAATTTGCGGCTTTATGCCCCACCTTTCCACAATTGTAGCACAAACCCCATCCGGCCTTGCATGGTGCTCCCGGATGGTGACTTCCACACCTAGTACAAGCTTGATCATTCTGAGGCTGCTTCCCATACCTTTTTCCTTGGGAGTTGTTGTTGTTGGGCCTCCTGAAAGAGCTTCCCCTCTTGAAAGACGGACCTCTAGGTGCAAAGCTCTTCCCTCAGTTCTGTAGGAATGATCCTTTGTGACTCCCTTTCTCAGCAGTTGCCCTTTTCACACACTCTTCAGCAACCCTACACTTGTTTACCAACTCGGAGAAGGTCCTAATCTCCATTGGTCCCACTGAACTGAAAATATCGCTTCGGAGTCCTCCTTCATACTTAACACACTTCCATTCCTCATATTCCACTGGAGTCCCTTGGCACATACGAGAGAACCTGAACAGCTCCTCAAACTTGTCAGTATACTCTGATATGGACATAGTACCCTGCTTCAGCTGCAGTAACTCAAGTTCCTTAGCTGTCCTAGCAGAAGTCGAAAAGTACTTCTTATAGAACTCCTCTTGGAAAATATTCCAGGTGATATAGTCATCACCCTGCTGCAGAAGACGTCGGATACCTTGCCACCAATGCGACGCTTCACCTGTGAGCATATAAGTAGCAAACTCGACACGCTGCCCTTCAGGTACCACTTGTGCTTGCAGTGCTCGCTCTATAGCCTGAAACCATGTATCAGCCTCAGTCGACTAGCAGTTCCCTTGAACTTAGGTGGATTAACCTTCAAAAAGTTTGCCAGTGTCATCGGGCCCTGAACTCCACCTCCATCATTACCATGGTTGTTCATCTGTTGACCAAGAGCCTCAGTAGTGGCTTGCATAGCAGCAGCCATGTTCTCCAACACAGTCATAAAGTTCACCGGGTCATTAGGGTTATTCTCCGACGCAAGAGCATTCGTACGACCTCTCACACTACCTCTACCGCGTCCCGAGGAGGCACCATCTGGTTCCTATACACACCAAACAATCGATATTAAGTTGATCAGTCTCAATATCGGAAGTCTAGTGCTTCAAAGTCCCAAATGCATGCTCATGAACGTTTATGCCAATTATATCAAGCAGATATACTAATAGCACATAACACACATACAGAGAATGCACAGAAGCATAGTCAGTCCATCCTTCAGGCTCTACAGGAACGAACTGCTCTGATACCATAATGTAACACCCTACCATACAGAGTCTTATGCTTAAGTCATAATTCAGAGATGGCAAGGTATTACGACCTCTAAAAAAAATTAGTACGTATAGTAGTATGAATGATTAATTATAACTAGGAGCCTTTGTAGAAAAAAAAGGAGTAAACAAAAAAAAATTGTAACTTGAAAGTGCAACACTCCGATCGATAACGTAACGAACAAGGATAACCAACGCGTGATTATATATATACAAAGGAGTGTCAAAAACAGGAATATCAAGACTCAAAATCCGGCTGCGAAGATAACCGGTCCGAGTATAGCAATATATACATATGATAAAAATAAGGAAAACCCCAAAGGGACACAAATACATAAAACCTATTCTCCAAAATCTCCCATAAGAGGAGTCATCATAGTTGTATTATTTAATGGAGATAAAAGTATCTAAGCAAAACATATAAACCAAAACATAGCCCCGAGAACAAAGGATCTTCGCAATTATAGAAGTCTCCATTATGCCTCAGCGGAAAACCTCACGTCCGGCATCTGAAAACCACAAAATCCGCATGGGTGAGAACCAGAGGTCCCCAGCATGGTAACAGCTTCCACATATATAATACATAATAATGGAGGAAAGTCGAAGGCAATCCTAGAACTTCCTCCAGATAATATCAAAGCTTATAAACAGGCTAAACCATAAAGGGCATCTGACTAAAGATTCTTCAGTCTAACTAATACTTCCCTTTCCAATTCCTTCAGACCTCCCAACCACCAGCAGGAGTATAATGTAGCAAACACAGTTATATCAAGCAAGAAATATACAATTAGGAACAAGTAAGGCATTTAGACAATTAGCAAGTAATATGCAGTCAAATAGGCAATCTCAAACAATTCATATAGTATGCATATGATGAATGCCTGTCCCTAGTGGCTGATGATATCATCTGTCGGTTATAGAGCCAACCCGACAAGTCCTGGCAGTTAACTATTGGATTGTCCCTCTGTCGTGTCTCCCCAACTTGAGTCATGCTCCTTATAACTTGATCATAATCATGATCCATATCCATCACCCTCACTGGTGAATATTTATCCATCACCATCACTGGTGAATATTTATCCATCACCACCACTGGTGAATATTTATCCATCACCATCACTGGTGAATATTTTTGGGGGTGAGCTCGTCCGGGAATTTCACAGTGCCCGGCCACCCTGACGACATAGGGTTAACAGAGCTTCGAGTTTCAACCTGGAGCACGTGGTGGCTATCCACTGCTTTCTCCCAAGGAAACTCTCATCTCCGATAATGGAAGTGCAACATTCACAATTCATTCAACAGCATATATATGCATTTATACATAGCCATAATCATGGCTCCGCCGTAACACGGCAATAATCCAGCCATCCGGCTCACGGTTAAATCCATAACTAGCCGTTTCATTAACAATTACAGCTTTCGGCCTATGGCATAACAAGCACTTCCACCACCATCCTCCGCATCTCACATAATCATGCTTGATCCTCATTGATCATCCATTTTTCCCTTGCTTCACTCGCAAGTTGCCACATTTACTAGCTTCTTATCTAGTAGATAGGTATATCATAATGATTTAAGACATAAGTGGTGAGATCGGAGGCTTAGAAGTATGAAATTTGGCTTTTAAAACTAAAAAATCAACTTTGGGATGAAAACAGGTCCACGCGTATGCGCACTCCACGCGCACGCGCGAATGGCCACAAAAACTCGTCGGTGTGTAGGCGCCCTTCACGCGGACGCGCACATTCAAAAATAGTCAACGGCGCGTACGCGTCAACCTCGCGTACGCGCGGGTACTCTTGTTCCCCAGGCACAAAACTGGCACAACTTTGGCACAACTCTCTGGAAAATAGCTGGGCATTGGGTGCAGCCCATCGGCGCGCCCGCGCACATCACGCGCACGCGTGGACGGCGCTTTCTGGAAGAACTGCGTGTACGCGCCAAGTGCGCCTATGCGCAGGGGGTCGTTCTGCTAAAAATTTTCTAAGTTAAAAGCTGCAGAATTCACAGATTTAAACCCCAATCTTCCAACGGACATAACTTCCTCATTTCAAATCATTTTTCACCCGTTCTTCGAACGGCATGGACATCCCGGATCCAATTTCATTTCTAAATAGATTTGGCAAAAAACAGAGATCCGTAGTCCAAGTTATGTCCCATCAAAGTATGTCCAAAAATCATGTTTTTCATAAAAGCCACAAAGTGCCATTTTCAAACAGGCCATTTTCAACTCTTTTCAAAACCAATCGAAACATGCCAATTTCATCCCTTTTCTTTGAAATCAATCAATATATATCAAATTCAATATCAAGCCTCCTCAAATCACACATTGACACATTACCATAATTTACAAAATCACTATCTCATCATTTTAACCCACTTCACCCAAGTGGCTCAAACTCAAACATATTGACATATCATATACTCTTCCTCATGCCAATTATCAACAACACCAATTCCAATAAATCATCATTGTACACAATCAATATCATACTCACCATCAACATGGTTCAACTCACAATTCAACCATAACCAATCATCAAGCATATATCACAACATGCATATTTCTCAAACATCATACCACCAAGGCATCAATAATCATCATCACATATATGACCACACCATATATCTCAATCATTCAACAAAATCAACCATTCAATGCCTATCTTAGGGCCTCTAGCCTAAGTATTTCCTACCACATTACATATTAGATACGGGAAACCGAAACCATACCTTAGCCGATTTCCCAAGCTCAACCGGAGCACTTCCAAACCACTTATCCACAAGCTCTCAAGGCCTTAATACCTCCAAGAACAGATTTTTCACCACCAAATCCCTTTTTCAAGCTTTTCAAAATTCACCAATCAAGCTCCAATATTCACATATACACAACCTAAGCCACAATCATCATACCCATACACAACATCTCAATACCCAAACATCATAGAACAACAAATTACACTAGGGTTGAGAATCTTACCACACCCAAGATCCAAGGAGACAAGATTAACCTTCTCCTTCAAGAGAGTTGGGTCCTATAACATCAAAGAGCCCAAAATCTCAACATTTTTGCTCATAAAACTCGAAAACAAGGCTGGAATTTCGAAGAGCAAAACGTGGCTTCCCTCAAGATTAATTGTATGGGTTTTGTAGAGCTATTCGCGGTGAACGCGTGGCCACAAACGGAGCGGCAATCGGAGCTCTAGATCAAAAGTTATGGTGGTTTGAAGATCAAGTGAGAGAAAGAACTTGAGAGAGTGTTCTTCCCTCCATGGCCTCCATTTTCAGCATGTGAGTGTGTTTAGTGAGGAGAGAGAATGCTGAAAACTATGGTTTTGGTCTATTTATGTTGGGCCAAGGGCCCACTTTGGGTCCGGTTGGCCCGGTTTGGCCCGTTCGGTCCAATCTTGGTCCGATTTCTATAAAATTGGTACCAAAATTCTTGTCTCAGTCTCCTCTATCACATTTAGCCATAAAAATCACATTTTGTAATTTCTAGAATAAATTCTCATTTATGGGTTAATCAGTCGTTAATTAACCAGGTTTTAGATTTTCAGCATTAAAGAAATTAAAAAAAAAACTAGTCATAGAATTCTAACTAATAAAAGATCATGCAACAAACAAAGCAAAATAGCAGAAAGCCAAAACATAACATAGAAGAAGAGTGGGAGGAATGATGAATGGATTTTTGATGGTTTAGAATTTCACTAATGAAATCTCGTTGTAAAGTATAGTTTCTAAACCAAACAATAATCTTTCATACAAAAAGTTGTTTGTCACTAGTACAAACCCCTAAAATTTATAAACCGAAGTATTTAAATCTCGGGTCATCTCTCAAAGGACTTGCAGGTAGTGTTCTTGTTATTGGTTATGGACTTGTTTATTTTGGGGTTTTGGATGAGAAATATGAATAGTAAATGGTAAGAAAACTTTATTAACAAAATGGTCTTGGCAAGTTTTGGTTGTCAAGGGTCTTCATCATTATCACTAGCCACAAGTGTGGTAGTTGTAAGGATTAATCTCACTAAGTCATCCTTCAATCAAGTAGAAAAGGAAAGTCAAGTGAGTAATATCAATCCAAGTCCATAAGTCCTAGAGTTAATGGCTATCAACTATCAATCAATTGGACACTAGAAACTCAAGAAATCCTAAGTCACCTTCTCAAGCCAAGAACATAGAATTCTACTCTAACATCCTCTCAAACATTTCATCAAACACTTGGGGGTAATGAAAGAAAGCATTTATTTGTAAGAATAAAAGGAATCAACAACCAACAATTACAAAGAATTAACAAAACAACAATAAACAACATCACAATCACATGAATTATTTCAAATTGCATTATTAAAAGAAAACAAAAGAACAAAATATCTCAATTACAAAACTACCTAGAAACAAAATAAGAGAAATTACAACAAGAGGATAGGATAGAAAGAAGAACCAAAGTGTAGCAATCATCAATTGAAGGTACAAGTAGAAGGAGACTTGAATTAAACCTAGAACTATGAGATCCTAATCTAACCCTAATTCCTAATCCTAATTCTAGAGAGAAGTGAGAGCTTCTCTCTCTAAAAACTACTTCTAATTACTTCTAAAATTAAACTATGACTAATGATCAAAAGTATGTTGATTCCTCTTCAATCCTTGGCTTAAATAGCATCAGAAATGAGTTGGATTGGGCCCACAAGGCTCCTAAAAAACCGCTGCGCCATGTGTTGCATTAAGTGGGTCATGTGCCACCATCGGCGTGTCTGCGTACCGTGCACGTGCGCGCCCCTATGCGCGATGCAACTATGGCAAATCTTATATCGTTTCGAAGCCCCAGATGTTAGCTTTCCAACCCAATTAGAACCGCATCAATTGGACCTCTGTAGCTCATGTTATGATCAATTAAGTGCAAAGAGGTCGGCTTGACAGCTTTTTTGTTTCCATTATTTCTTCATGAGTTCTCCAACTTTACATGCTTTTTCTTCATTCCCTTGATCCAATCTTTGCCTCCTAAATCTGAAATCACTTAACAAACATATCAAGCATCTAATAGAATCAAGGTGAATTAAATTTAGCTATTTTAAGGTCTAAAAAGCATGTTTTTTCTTTTAAGCACAATTAAAGAGAATATACAAAAACATGCTATTTCATTGCATAAATGTGGGTAAAAGGTTATAAAATCCCCTAAATAAAGCATTAGATAAGCCCTACAAATGGGGTTTATCAGGAATAAAAATGAAAGGAACTCAACCACCTTAGTTATCATAGCGGTCGCTTTATTCTTCAGGTTGTGCTCCTCAATTAAGATGATTCGCCTCCCTTTTGTGCCAGAAAACCAATAAGCGCAGCGTCCAACAACACTAAACTTAAAGGTTTGCTTGTCCTCAAGCAAATAAGAACTGAAAATAGAAGAGACAAATATTATAGGAGAGAAAAATAAAAGGAAAAAAGAATAAGAGAGAATTAGGATTGGAAGAGAGAGAGAAAGAAAAATTGGCGGCGCAAGCGACGCGGACGCGTGCAGCACGCGTACGCGTGGGTCGCGAATGTTCTTAATGACGCGTTAGTGTCAGGCACGTCCGCGTGCCCTGGTTTTTGTGCAATTTGCGCGAAGCCAGCTGCGCGCTCGCGCGACTCTCTGTTCACATGGCTTGGGAGCCAATTATTCGTACGACGCGTTCGCGTCATGCACGCGCCGCGTGGATGGCCATATGTTGATTGATGCCGAACGCGTTCGCGTGATCTAATTTGTGCTTTTAGCACACTTCTGCCCCAAGCTAGCACAATTCTCTGCCCAAACACTCTTTTACGTCAAATTGGCAGGTCACGCGTTCGCGTCGGTGACGCGCCCGCGTGATTGGTGAAAATCAAAAACGACGCGAACGCGTGGGATCGTTTGTGCGAAAGGCTCCATTCCTGCGCCACTCCCATGCAACTCTCTGTCAAAATGTCATTTTTCACGCACAAATAAGTGACGCGTCCGCGTCAGTGACGTGTCGCGTCGTATGCCTTCTCTCGCTTTTTTTTTGAAATATTGAAGTATTCAGTTCCTGGAATAATATAGCTGCATGATTAGAAAATTAGTAAGAACTCAAATAAAATAACTAAGAAAACTACTACTATGAAAAATAGCTAAGGATACGAAGTTATCGGGTTGCCTCCCGATAAGCGCTTCTTTAACGTCATTAGCTTGACGGTCAGTTCTGCTAGTTCAGCAGATGAGTGGACCTCTGGCGATCAATCTCGCCTCCAAGATAGTGCTTCAACCTCTGGCCATTCACTGTAAATTTTCTGTCAGAATTCCCTTCTTGTATTTCCACATGACCATATGGTGAAGCTCTGGTAACCACAAACGGTCCTGACCATCGGGATTTCAGCTTTCTGGGAAAGAATTTGAGCCTTGAATTATATAAAAGTACTCTTTGTCATGGCTCAAAGACTCTGATGGTAATCTTTTTGTCATGCAGTAGCTTGGTTCTCTCCTTGTAGAGCTTGGCATTCTCATAGGCTGAATATCTGAATTCATCAAGCTCATTCAACTGAAGCATTCGCTTGATTCTTGCAGCTTCTGAATCAAGATTCAGATACCTGATTGCCCAGTAAGCTTTATGCTCCAGCTCAACTGGCAAGTGACAGGCTTTGCCATATACCAACTGATAAGGGGACATGCCAATGGGAGTCTTGTACGCTGTTCGGTATGCCTAGAGAGCATCATCAAGCTTCCTAGACCAGTCCTTTCTGGAAATACTGACAGTCTTTTCTAGAATCCTCTTAAGTTCCCTATTGGAAACTTCAACCTGTCCACTTGTCTGAGGGTGATAGGGGGTTGCCACTTTATGACGGACTCCATATCTCTGCAGAAGAGAGTCCAACCGTCTGTTGCAGAAATGGCTTCCTCCATCACTAATAAGTGTCCTTGGGACACCAAACCGGTTAAAAATATATCCCTGAAGAAAGCTTATTACCACTTTGGCATCATTGGTGGGCAAAGCCATAGCTTCCACCCACTTAGACACATAGTCGACTGCCACTAGAATATAGTTGTTTGAATGTGAGGGGGAAAAGGAACCATGAAATCAATACCCCACACATCAAACAACTCAACCTCAAGAATCCCCTGCTGTGGCATTTCATGGTTGGCAGGGAGATTGCAAGCTTTTCACATTTGCCACAGTGCTACAAATGCCCTTGAGTCCCTGAAAAGAGTCGGCCAGTAAAACCCGCTCTGAAGGACTTTTGTAGCTGTCCTTTCACCACCAAAGTGGCCTCCATAATCAGAACCATGACAGTGCCAAAGAATCTATTGCTTTTCCTCATCCGGGACACATCTCCGGATTATTCCATCTGAGCACCTTTAAAAAGGTATGGTTCTTTCCAAATGTAGTACTTTGCATCAGTAGTAGCTTCTTCACTGTTGCCTACTGTACTCCCTGGGAAAAAATTCATGGCCTTATAAATTGCAATGTCTGCAAACCATGGTGCCTGCTGAATGAGGAATAATTGCTCATCTGGAAATGTCTCAGTCACAGCTGTGGGTGGTTGTACTCCTGCTTCAGGCTCAATTCTGGAGAGATGGTCAGCTATCTTGATTTTCTGACCTTTTTTGTCTTTTATCTCAATATCAAACTCCTGAAGGAGCAACACCCATCTGATTAATCATGGTTTAGAATTCTGTTTGGTTAGAAGGTACTTCAAAGCAGCATGATTAGTATAAATAATAACCTTAAAACCAAGTAAATAGGACCTAAACTTATCACAGTGTACACAACATCTAATAATTCCTTTTCTATAGTTGTGTAATTCTTTTGGGCATCATTTAACACACGATTGCATAGTAAATGACATGTACAAGCTTACCATGCCTCTGTCCTAAAACAGCTCCTATAGCAAAATCACTAGCATCACACATTAATTCAAATGGTAGATCCCAGTCAGGGGGAGCTATAATAGGAGCAGAGGTAAGGTTAGCTTTCAGAGTTTCAAAAGCATGCAGACAATCAGAATCAAAGACAAAAAGACATCAGCAACCAAAAGGTTGCTTAGAGGTTTTGCAATTATAGAAAAATCCTTTATAAATCTTCTAAAAATCCTGCATGACCCAAGAAACTCCTGATTGCCTTAACATTTAGTTGGTGGTGGTAATTTTTCAATTACCTCTACTTTTGCTTATCAACCTCAATTCCTTTACTTGAAATCCGGTGTCCAAGAACAATACCTTCTGTAACCATAAAATGGCATTTTCCCAATTTAAAACAAGGTTTGATTATTGACACCGTTTCAAGACAAGAGATAAATGTTTAAGGCAGGATTCAAAAGAATTACCAAAAACAAAAAGTCATCCATAAATACCTCAATAATTTTCAACTATATCAGAAAAAATTGAAAGCATACACCTCTGAAAAGTTGCTGGAGCATTGCAAAGTCCAAAAGGCATTCTTCTGTAGGCAAATACTCCAAAGGGGCATGTGAATGCTGTTTTCTCCTGATCTTGAGGGTCCACTGCAATTTGATTATATCCAGAATATCCATCTAGAAAACAATAACATGCATGACCAGCTAACCTCTCAAGTATCTGATCACTGAAAGGCAGGGGGAAATCATCTTTTCTTGTAGCAGTGTAGCCTCCTGTAGTCTATACAAATTCTCCATCCTGTGACTGTTCTTGTGGGATAAGCTCATTCTTTTCATTCTTGATCACTGTCATCCCTCCTTTCTTGGGAACTACCTGCACAGGACTTACCCAAGGACTATCAAAAATAGGATAAATAATTCCTGCTTCCCATAGTTTTATTACCTCTTTTTGGACCATCTCTTTCATGGTTGGATTGAGTCTCCTTTGTGGTTGCACAACTGGTTTAGCATCATCTTCAAGGAGGATCTTGTGCATACACTTGGTTGGACTAATCCCTTTTAGTCACTAATGGTCCACCCAAGAGCTGTTTTATGGCTCTTGAGCACTAAAATAAGTGCCTCTTCCTCTGCAGGCTTCAGGGAAGAGCTAATAATCACTGGATATGAGTCATTCTCACCCAAAGAATACATATTTCAGGGAAGGGGTAGGGATTTGAGCTCGAGCTTGGGGACTTCTTCCTCTGCTTTAGGCGTGTGGACCATAGCCTTCTGGGGTGGTGAATTATCAATTTCAACTAATTCATACTAAGAGATAGGATCCAGAATGTCATCAAGTACCTTAGCTTTCAGTACCTCTTGAACAAGTGGTTCAATAACATCTATTTTCATACACCCTTCAGAATCATTAGGGTGCTTGAGAGCTTCAAAAACATGAAAGACCACCTGTTCTTCATTGACCCTCAAGGTTAATTCACCCTTTTGCACATCAATCAGAGCTCTACCTGTAGCTAAAAAGGGTCTACCAAGTATGATAGAGGATTTTACTTCCTCATCCATGTCTAATACAACAAAATCAACAGGAAAGAAGAATAGTCCTACTTTAACAAGTAAATCCTCAATAACACCCACAGGTAATTTAATAGAAAGATCAGCAAGTTGAAGAGAAATACGAGTGGGTTTTACCTCCTCAATTTGAAGCTTTTTCATCACTGAAAGTGGCATTGAGATTGATGCTGGCTCCAAGTTACATAAAGCTCTCTGAATGGTGACATCTCCAATGGTGCAAGGAATGACAAAGTTCCCTGGGTCTGGCATCTTCTCAGGAAGTTTTGTTGAATAATGGCACTGCATTCCTTGGTTAATACCACTATTTCTTGTTCCTTCCAGTTCCTCTTGTTGGTGAACAATTCTTTCATAAATTTAGCATAGAGAGAGCATTTGCTCCAGAGCCTCTGCAAAGGAATGTTGATCTGTAGCTTCTTGAAGACATCTAAAAATTTAGAGAACTGCTTTTCTTTGGAAGCCTTCTGAAACCTCTGAGGGTATGGCATTTTCGGCTTATATTCAGGAGCCTTTGGCAAGGTAGGATAAGTGTCAAGAGAATCAGGGAAAGGATTATCTGCACGCTTAGGAGGTGTGTGCTTGACTTCTTCCTTTCTCTCCTCTGGGCTTCTTTTCAACTAATTCTTCATTGGCCTTGGTCTCAGAACCAGTTACTTTACCACTTTTCAACTGAATAACCTTGCAGTCTTCTCTTGGGTTCACCACTGTATCACCTGGAATGTGCTTGCAGACCTCTCAAGTAATTGCTTGCTTATTTAGCCCATTTGCATTTCTAAGTTTCTAATGGAGACTCTGGTTTCCTGCACAAACTCATCATCATCTCCCAATTAGAATCTTCCTTGGATTTAGAGTTTGTCTGATGAGGTGGTTGTTGCTGTTGAGCCTAAAATTGGCGGTTATTGTAATTATTCTGTTGGAAGCCGTCCTGAGAATTATTGTTAAAATTCTGAGGTCTTTGAGATTGGTCTCTCCACCCAAAATTTGGGTGATTCCTCCATCCTTGATTGTTAGGTCTTATAATAGGGATCATTGTTGGATCATTCTAGTAGCACTCCCCATGTAATTGACCTGTTCAGAAGAAGCTTGAGCATAATCATAGTTATCATTCTGCACACGAAATTACCTGTCATGTCATAAGGGCTTCTTGAGGTGGATTTTGGGTGTTGATAGCTGAGACTTGCATTCCACCCATCTGTTGAGTAAGAAGATTTATTTTGCTGAGCTTGTTTTCTGAGCAAGAATAGCATTAAGAGTTTCCACTTCCATGACACCCTTCTTCTGAGGAGCCTCAGAGTTCACAGGATTCCTGTTAGAGGAGTATAAATATTGGTTGCTAGCAACCAATTCAATAAGCTCAATAGTCTCCTCCGTGTGACTTCTTATGCAATGAACCTCCTGTAGAATTATCTAAGCACATTTTGGACATTTCACCCAAGCCTTCATAAAATATGTCTATTTGTGTCCATTTGGAGAACAAGTCTGGAGGGTATTGCCTAGTCAGTAGCTTGTATCTCTCCCAAGCTTCATACAGAGTCTCACTATCATTCTGTCTGAAGGTCTGAACCTCCATCCTAAGCTTAGTCAGCTTCTTTGGTGGGAAAAAATTTGTGAGAAACTCAGTAACCACCTTGTTCCAAGTATCCAAACTGTCCTTGAGTTGAGAATCTAGCCATAGTTTTACTCCATCCCTCAGAGGCAAATGGGAAAGAGCATTAGTTTGTACACATCTGATTCACTCCATTGTCTTCACAGTATCAACAAATCTGCAAAAAACTAGAAATGAATTAATTTGGTCTTCGTGGGGAAGACCATGATACTGGCAGTTCTGTTGCGCCAGGGTGACCAGTTCAGGCTTCAACTCAAAGAATGGGAATCTATACGTTAGAGTGCAAAGAATTCCCAATGAGGTAACTAAAAACGAAATTTAGCATGCCAATTTAGAATTCAATAATGGATATGATCGTGAGTATAGTCTAATCGACATTCAAAACTTCGCATCAAACAATCCTACAATCTATAACCGATAGTACTAGTCTCCCGAGTCGTCCTCCCTTGGAATTGCTAGAGAATGCATATTATTGATTAGGAAGCTTTGTTATGGTTCTTTTAGATGTTAAGCGAGAATAGATGGCAAACTATCAATATTAGAAGACTTGGCCTAGGGTTGGCATTAGAAAATTCTATCATTATAGTTTCCTCAATGATGATAACAATTAGGCTTTGCTTCATTTAGTTAACCCTAGGTATAGAGGAAAGTCAAATGAGATTAACTAACTTGAGTCACAAGTCCTAGTTTTACCCTAGGGAAATCTAGGGAAATCTAGTTTTAGTGCCACTCCAAGTCAATAGCAATTCCTAATTCCCACATCAACAATTGACATAAACTATTCAACTTTCTCCAATGGTCCAAACCCCTATGCCAAGTAAGAAACTTTTACTCCAAATATGACTCATTTTATCAAATGACAATTCTTGAGCAAAGGAAAAAGACATAGTAAGAATGAGAAGAAATTAGAATTAAAAGTACTTCAACGCAAGAAAATTAAAACAATTAACAAAGAACAAAATAGAAATGAACTTCTCAAGAAATTGATAAATCCAAAACTACAAAGTTGAATCTAGGATCTATGAGACTTGATCAATTACAAACACTAATTGAGATTAGAGAAGAAGATCTATAATATGAACAAAGTAAATTGAGAATTGCAATTAAAAGTCCCTTAACCCTTCAACCCCTGGTCTTTTTAAGCTTTTCCCTCCAAGGCACTTCCCCAAAATGGGATCTCCAACTGTCTCATGCCTAGGTCATGAGACCCCATTAAAAAATCATATTCGAGCATCGGCGCGCTCGCGCAAAGTCCGCGCGTGCACCACTGGGGCATCTCGTAATTCGAACGGACGCGGACATACGCGTGCGCGTCCATGGTGGTCATGGCTTAGCCGCTACACGTGCCGACTCGTAGCTCGGCTTCTGACTTTGGCTTCTGGCTGCGCAATCCACGCGGCGACGCGCGCCAGTACGCGCACGCGCCCTTGCTGAAGTTCCCAAGCTCAATTTCTCATGCTCGCCTCTTTTG
>QBTX01000469.1:0-20953 GCA_003063285.2 Arachis monticola | reverse complement strand
TGAAGTAGCGGTAGATGTGGAGATATCCGGTTCCTCCATAGGCGGGGTGACAATGCTTAGAAGCTTCTTCACATGAGCATATCGGCGCTGGTTACACCTCTCATAACGGTCCAATTTCTTGCGAAGGTCTTCAAGACGTTGGGTGGCTGATTTTTGTGGTGCGGATGAAGTAGTGGTGTTACGAGTTGGGGTGATCAGTCCAAGGTCCTTGGTGACTTCCGGCGGCTTGAGGCACCTCTTGGTCGGAATAACATCGCCCTCGACCAGGATTGAGGTCCTCCTATCCTTAGCCTCTCAGTGGACACCGGCTGCAGCTACTAATTCGGTCACTATAGCGGGGAAGGGTAAATTTCCCTTAACATGAATGCGCCCTATGGATTGACGAATGGCATGCGGAATGTCGACTGGTTTCTCGGTTAGGATGCACCATACCAATAAGGCGAGCTCGGCGGTAATGGACGACCCATGGGTGCTCGGGAGTACGTAGTGAGCTAGGATTTGGGCCCATGCCGCGGCTTCCTGAGTGAGGAAACGTGCATCTAAACCCTTTGGTCTTCGCTTTATGGTTCCCCGAATCCAACATGCTTCGGGTAAAGCTATTACGCGGAGGACCGCACTCCAATCGAACTCACGTTCGTTGCATGCTGCCAAGACTTCTTGATAGGCGTCATATCCATCCGCTAATGGCCCAATCTTGAGTACTCCTTGGATGGCCTCTACCGTGACTGACACTTGCTTTTGGCGCACAAAGATTGATGTGAGAAGGGGTGAGTGGTAATTGTAGTAGAACTCCACTACCCATGATAAATTGACCTCCTTTGGTTGTCGCAAGAGGAACCTCCATTGCCTCCGGTCAATGTGTGGCATCATTATCAGAGTGAGGTGGGCCGGTATGACTAGAAGGGGCTCCGGGTGATAATTCCGCTCAATCATCCTTGAGTAAACAAGTTCGTAGTAGCGGTTAGGGAACTTGTTGGAGTCCTTTGGAGGGTTGTCCTTCTCTAAAGCATCAACGGGGCTCTTAGCCTTCTTGAGGAGGGGCTTGGCTGTTGGTTCTTGGCGCGTTCTGTTGGTGGTTGGCTTCTTCGGGGCTTTCCCTTTGTTCTTTTTGATGACCATCCTGCGATAGTAAAGAATGGAGATGACATCAAACCCAAGGAAGTGTAATTAAATGGGATCATGCGAGTGAGAAATTGTGCCGTAAGAATATGGATATCGTCATTACATGACAGCTACAACATGTAACTAAGATAATATTTGATAAGCAAGGCAAATCACTAGCATGTGGTATAGGGGTAGTGTAAGCATGCAAGTGGAAGGCATGAGAAGTATATACCCACAAATACCAAGAGTGGAAAGCAAATTATGAAATGGTGAGTGGGTAGATTGTAGAATGTGAGGGTGTACCAAAGAACGACTAAGGTATTGGGAAAAAGCACATAGTTAAGAAGCAATGAGTCACAATGAGCTCAAAAAAATCATGTATGCTTTTCTTCAAACACTTGGCGTGCACCCTTTTGTAGTATGCAAATAGGGGAGGGGAGAGTAACGTAACATTCCACAAACCAATATTAATCACTATAATGCACAATGGTTGTAAGAAAATCATGCAACATATCTCATCCACCAATGCAAAAGAAGTTAGAAGAAAAACACCCATAAAGAACTAAGCAAAAACACCCCAAAGACGTGAGGGCTCAGAAGAGGAGGGAAAGAAAAAGAAGAAAAAAGAACTACCTAAAAGAGAATAAAATCAACTGACAAAGAAGCAAAAGAGAGAAGTAGAGCAAGAGGGAAGCATGGTATAGTACCTTGAGAGAGATGGAAAGGGGGTATGGGAGAGGAAGTTGTAGAGTGGAATGATGGAGAATGGAGGGAGCAATGTAGGGACCACCGGAGGTGGGTGGTCACCGGAGATGATGGTGGGAGGTAGGTGTTTGGAAGGAAAAATGGTAGTGGATAGTAGAGGAGGCAAGAAGAGAAGGGAAGAGAAGAATGATGGGAGCAAGTGTGCTCCCCTGTTATATTCACGTTGGATATTGGTGGACGAAATTGTGATCACTATTCTTTAAGTTGTACTTTTATGGAATTTGAAATTGGCACGAGTGGACACAACTCCGTTCAACTAACCAGCAAGTGTACTGGGTCGTCCAAGTAATAAACCTTACGTGAGTAAGGGTCGATCCCACAGAGATTGTTGGTATGAAGCAAGCTATGGTCACCTGAGTAAAATCTCAGTTAGGGCAGGATAAGATTATGGAATTTAGAAAATCAATAATAAGGAAATAATAAATGAATAGTTATGCCCCATGAATTCATGTAGTGGGAATGTGGTGTGTCAGGTGAGCATATTGGAGGGATACTGGGCAGGCGTCACGGACGCCTGCCTTCCTATTACTTCAACTCAATCCCTCTTACTCCTTCCCATGGAAAGCTGTATGTAAAGGTTTCACCATTGTCAACGGCTAATTTCGGTCATCTCTCGGGAAAATGATCCTATTCGGCTGTCACTCGCATGGTTAATTGTCTGGAGGCATCACCCGGCCGAAAGCTACATCCCATCCTTTCCATGGCAAGTGAAACTACGCTCACGACGGCGCCGTCTGTCAGCAGCACGGCTAATTGCAGTGGTTGGTTCCCAGGCTTTCCGTACTGGAATAGCGAATCTTGTTTCTTTTGTGTCTGTCACTTCGCCCAACACTTGCGAGTCTGAAGCACGGGGTCAGCCAGTCATGTCATTAAGCCAGCGGGAATCACCCTACTTGGAATCCCACAGACAAGGTGAGACTTCCCGGATTCCCAGGATCCTACTGGAATACCACAGACAAACATGAGGTTTAGACTTTCTGGATTCTCATGATGGCCGCCATCTATCTAGCTTATTGGTGCGCGAAATTGGGTGAAGCAATAACTTTTTCACAACTCATCTAAATCCGCCGTATATGTGGCTCCAAAGAACGGGTGGTAGCTCAGTACCAGGGCATTACACAACTTCGCAAAGCGGATAACTCAGCAAGTGCAGCTGGTCGTCAAGAGTAATAAACCTTACGGTGAGGAAGGGTCGGGATCCCGACGGAGATTGTTTTAGTGATTGGAAGCGAAGCTGAGTGGTCGTATCTTGGTAAAATCGTTAGTCACTAAACTCAAATTATATTATGAACGAAGAATAACATAAAGGATGAGAGATAGGAGAGACTTGATGGTAAGTGTCATTGGTGAGGGAGCTTCAGATGAAGCGTGAGTGAAGATGCTTTGTCCTTCCGTCTCTCTGCCTTCCTACTATCTCGCCTTCAATCGCAAATCCTTCTTATTCCTTTCAATGGCAAGCTTAAGCAAGGTTTCACCGTTGTCAGTGGCTCGGAGCTGCCCGATCCAGTCGTCGAGGGTGGGGAAAGCGAATTGCATATTGCTGGCTGTCACGGCGATAGGCGCGGAATTCATGGCTGGTCGGGGTCTCAAATCAGGGCCGGAGGTAGAATTGCACAGTGGGAATTCTTTTTGCGTCTGTCAGCTAACGCCCCGCCTCTGAAGGCAGTTTGAGAAGCCACGTCAGCAGAGCATTTCAGTGCCAGGGTGATCCCTACTGCAGGAAGTAGACCACAGACAAGGTAGACCTTCCGGATTCTCTTGAAATGCTGCCCATCAGTTCTCGCCTATACCACGAAGACTCTGATCTCACGGAATGGTTGGCTCGTTTGTCAGGCGAGCACTTGGTTGTCAGGCGATCAACCATGCATCGTGCAATCAGGAATCCAATAGATACACACTCAAGTTGTTGCCTAATGATTACGTTGAGCTCAGATAGGATGGAGTGGTTGTCAGGCACTTTGTTCATGGGTGAGGATGATGATGAGGTGTCACGGATCATCACATCCATGAGGTTGGGAAGAACAAGTGATAATCATTAGAATAAGAATAAGCGGGAATTGAATAGAAGACAATAGTAGAAGATTGGGCATTAATACTCGAGGGATACCGCAGGCCTCGGCACACCTTTAATCTATGTTGTGTAGAAACTCTACCGGTTGAAAATACATAAGCATAAGGGTCTAGGCATGGGCCGAATGGGGCCAGCCTCCCAATGATAAGAATAGCATAAAAATGAAGATAGCTACCGAAGTCTCTAATACAATAGCAAAAGGGGTCAATACGTTATAAGAACTGTGCTAAGGTGGTACAAATGAGTGAAATGGACATAAAAATTCACTCCGGGGCGCACTTGGTGTGTGCTGGGGATGAGCATCTGAAGATTTTGTCCGTGCAGAGACTCTTCTGTGGGAGGTTTTAAACGCGCGGGCCAGCCTTTCAATGGCCAGTTTGGCGGGCGTTTAAATCCCATTTGGGTGCCAGTTCCAGCGTTTAACCGCTGGGATTTTTGAGGTGATTTTTTGAACGCGTTGGGCCATCAAATCTTTCTTGGGGGTCAAAGTATGGACTTATCATAGTATTGGGCTGGAGAAGGGCCCAGGATGTTAACTTTCCAACGCCGTTGAGAGCGCGCAATATGGGAGTTCTGTAGCCCAGAAAATCCACTTCGGATGCAGTGGGAGGGGGTCAGAATCCAACCGCATCTGCGGCAGTCCTTTTTGGGCTCAGAATCAGATTTTTGCTGAGAACCTCAATTTCAGCCGGAAAATACTGAAATCACAGAAAAAAAAAAAAAAAAAAAAAAAAAAAAAAAAAAAAAAAAAAAAAAAAAAAAAAAATAAAGTAAAAACAATAAAAGTATCTGGAAAATCATACTAGGATGCACATAGAAAAAACAACTACAAACAATGCCAAAAAGTATACATTATCCGCGTCAATCAGAAGCGACCAACTTAAAAAATTGTTGCTTGGGTCCCAAGCAACGTGAAATCACAAGATAGAAAAGAAAGACAATATGCCCGTGATTCCAAAAACATCTGTGAAGATCAGTATAATTAGATGAGCGGTGGGCTTTTTTAGCTTTTTGGCCTCTGAATAGTTTTTGGGGCATCTGGCACTCTATGCCTTTATGCAACATCTGCAGGGAATGGTTGGCTTTCCTGTTCTGGGGAACTCGAGGTCCAGATAGTGTTAATGATTCTCCTAGTATGATGATCTTTGAACACAGCTACTTATTGGGTCTTGGCCGTGGCCCGCAAAGGGGCACCCTCCTGGTCTTCCAGTATATACCAGCCGGGATACATACATGCCCACAGACCACTAATTGGGGTGAAGGCTTTCAGATTGTAGTCTCAGCTTTGCTAAGGGTTCACCCAATTAGAGTGTCGCAGGGTTCTTGAGCTTGTATTTGCCTTGGATCACACTCCTTATTTCTCCTTTTTTTTCCGTTTTCATTTCTTTTTTCGGTTTGTTTTTTTTTTTTTTTTTTTTTTTTTTTTTTTTATTTTGATGTTCATTTTAATAGGATTTTTCAGATCCTCATTTAATTAGTAACATGTCTCCTTTTCATCATTCTTTAAAAAGCCACCATTCATAAACCACAAATTGCAAGGATACATAGTGGCACTGTGTTAAGGCAATCATCCCAGAGAACAAAATATTACGCGACCACATTTGAAAATAGAATTACTGTTATAAAAATTCAAAAAATTCATGAAAATTCTTTCTTTTATCAATTAAGCACTTTTTTTTTTTTTTTATTGTAGTTTTTTTATAGGACATTCATAACTTAAGGCATAGACACTAAGACACTATTGATCATAAGACACAAACATGGATAAACCATAAGGCACTAAAATTCGAAAAAAACGAGAACAAATAAACAAGGAAATCAAAGAACGGGGTCCACCTTAGTGATGGGCTCTTTCTTGCTCTTGAAGATGCTATGGAGTGCTTGAGCTCCTCATGTCTCGCTCCTTGTGCTTGTGTTTGCCTGGGTGCCTGCAGTGATTCGTTTGAGTCTTCTCGTAGGAATTCATGAGGATGATGAAGTGTTTCTTGATGCTCCACCTTAGTTGTCCCATGTTGGAACTCAACTCTCCTAGGAAGGTATTTTAGTTGCTCCCAATAGTCTTGTGGAGGAAAGTTGCATCCCTTTGAGGAATCTCAGGGGATGCTCATGATGAGTGGGATTCTTGTGTGCTCCATCCTTTTCTTGTGATGGGCTTGTCCCCATCAATGAGGATGTCTCCATCTATGTCAACTCCAACTGAATAACAGAGGTGACAAATGAGATGAGGAATGGCTAACCTTGCCAAGGTGGAGGATTTTTCTGCCACCGTTATAGAGTTCTTTGGGGCCTAATAAACCTACATGAACTCTGAATTTCTTCTCCAATGATGATGCTATTAGATCATGATAAGCCGATCTATGGTACACTCGGACCGGTTGCTAGTGGGAATGAATGAGCGTTGTATGAACTCTAACCATCCTCTAGCCACGGGCTTTAGGTCATGCCTTCTCAATTTGACCGGCTTTTCCCTTGAATCTTGCTTCCATTGTGCACCCTCTTCACATATGACTTGTGAGGACTTGGTCCAACTTTTGAACAAAGTTGACCTCTTCTAGTGTAAGGATGCTCATCTCCTTGCATAATAGGCAAGTTAAACGCCCACCTCACATTCTCCCGGTACTAAAATCCCAAGTATTTCCCCCGAACCATTGTGATATAGTTCTTTGGATTCGGGTTCACACTTTGGGCATGGTTCTTGGTGATCCATGCATTGGCATGAGAAACTCTTGAAACCAATTCAGATTCCGACTTGTTGAATGGGGTTGGTAAGAACTTCCCAAACCCTTCTTGCGGATCTCGATGTCGGATCTCGGGATGATGTCCACCTTCTTTTGAGTGACAAAGGGGACCTTCGGGGATCACCTTCTCAAGGCCCGAACACATCGTGAGCTTCAATAGAAGTGGTCCTATGAATGTCCACCGTTGAGCAGGATCTATGCCAGCCTACCACAGAGTGGGACTCGAGGTGGAAGCTTTTGCCTTCCCTTTCGCTCTTTCTAGAGTTTCTCCGGCCTTAGGTGCCATAAATGGGTCGTATGGGAAAAGAACGAAAAAAAGGCAACCCGGCTTTTTACCCACAGCCCCGAAACTTAAAATGTTTGGCTGCGTGCCTCGAGGCAAAAGCAGAAGAAGGAGAGTAAGAAGAAGGAAAGAATGACGGAAGAGGGAGCTGGGTGGTGTGTTCGGGCACCCGAAGAGTGGGAGAAGTGTGTTTTAGGTGTGGTGAAAAGTGGAAAGGTTTGAGAGAAGGGTATTATAGTAGGAGAGAGGAGGGTAAAGGTTCGGCCATTAAGGTGGGTTTGGGAGGAAAAAGTGTTTGATTTTGAATTTTTTTTTTTTTTTTTTTTTTTGGGAAGAAAGGATGGATGTGAGTGGGTGAAGAGAAAGATGGGATTTGATTAGGTGAAAGGGTTTTGGGGAAGAGGGTGTTGAGGGTGATTGGTGAATGGGGAAGAAGAGAGAGAGAATGATGGTAAAGGGTAGGTGGGGATCCTGTGGGGTCCACAGGATCCTAAGGTGTCAAGCAGGAAAGTCATCGCCTCAGCAAGTGCCTGCAAGAAATCTACGTTTTGAGCCATGTCGTCTGGGCGGGTCTAAAGCGCGGCTTGGTGCCCTGCTCGCGTGGCGTTGTAAGTCGGCAGGTTCTTGCTCTTGTTCTGGCTGGTTTACAACGGGCCAGTCTGGGTGGGCCCCGCTTTCTGGGCGATTAAACCGCCCAAATGGTGGCCAAAGATCTTGGCGGTTAACGCCCAAACTGCTGAGTCGGCTGCTTACTCGGGGCGTTTGAAACAGGCGCAGCAAGCCTTTCTGCTCAGGGTTTGTGCTTATTTTTTCGGTGTGCGCTGGGGTTGGTCATGTCCTGGTTTTTGCTTTTTTCATTGTTTTTGTGAGTTCTTATGATCGATCAACCTATCAAAAAAGATAAAGATAATCAAAAGGTAGAAGTCACGGAAGGGTAGTGGAAAGCATGTGGAGTTGCCAGCGTCGCAACCAGCGACTCTGAGTTTAATGTCAGTGTGGAGCTTAGGGAGTGCAGGAAAGGGAGGACGTCTCTCAAGTGTAGCCGTACAGAAATACTTGCAGGGTAACCAGGGTGCTGGGACCTTCGCAGACAACCCAAAACCCGTTTAGGAGGTGTTTGAATGTGGGGTTGAACACACGGGCGTGGAACTGTAGATGGTAGCTTGGGCTATTGGTGCTGATGAATGGCGGGTTTCAGAGCAGGAGCCCAAAACGTGTAGAGTTTGACTGTGGGGGTTCTGTTTGGCTCTGTTTTTGAGAGAATCTCTTCATGCTTCCGTCTCATGATGACAGAGGGGATATGCTGTGGTCTGTAAAGCCACAGGATTCTGAGGTCATGGTCACTTGAATGATCAACCTCTCCTCTATCAAACAGTCAATCGGTACGGAGCATTGCCTGGTGGCTGAGGGGAAGGGTCTGCCGAGGGCATGATGGATTCATCCATCCGCAGCTGTCCTGCTAGTCAGGACTATGAATCAGTAGGGGGAGAAGGTGAAATGGTGCGTTTGGTGCCAACTTTTACGACATCGCTCATAGCAAGCTCGAGTGAGGGCTTTGTGGCGATTTCTCTGGAAGTGTGTCGTGCATACGGTTCTAAGTGGGACGTGATTTTTGGCAGGCTCCGTGGCACTGGCGAAGGATGCCTAGGACAAGAGTTCCCATTACCAAGATTGGGAAGACGGCATGAGTTTACATGGCACCCCTAAGGTTACAGCCAAGGCGTGCCTTCTCTGGAGTCCAGCTTCGGGTGCCTATGGTAGAGGCACAGTTAGTGACAACAGTTCGCAGGCAGGCAGAATAGTGGCTGCGCTGGCTGCTCTGTGTGGCATAATGCAGCTGATTGAAGCCAGGTCTGTGCTGCCATGAGGACTAATGGGTCAGTCTGCGGACGCACCAGGTTCTTGGGTGGAGGCAAGGGCACGCGCTCGGTACTATGCCTGCCAAGTCATCATTGTCAAGAGGTCGCAAACTTGTTGCAGCATCGAGAGACTTCTATGGATGTATTCTATGTGTATATGTCTATATGCTCTGGTAGGTGACATACTCCTTGCTCCTTCAGAGAAGGGAAGTAGACTCGTTCCGAGGTCTGGTGTTGCGGGCAGGAGGTCACTGAATGGCAGAAGTGAGTCCAATGGGATCTCTAGGATCTCTGTATGAGCCTCAAATTCCCATAATTCCTTATTAGGGAACTCAATGGAAGCCAGTGGACGTCCATCGAGGCCTTCCTCAGTGGCGTTCACTGCGTCTTCTTCCTCCCAGAATTCGGCCATGTTTATGCCTTTGGCCTCTCCTTTTGAAATTGTTCTGTCAGTATTGCGTGTGGGAGGGAGTAATTGGAGGGAGTTCAGTAATTTGCTTGCTCCTAGCGGGCTTGACGGGCCACTTGTCCTTCACAAAGTTCTGATGGAGGGCACCTTTGGTTTCCAGTCAGGAAAACGTTGGAGTGTTTTGATTAGAGGTCAGGAGACCATTAGGTGCTAAGGTCAGGAGTATTGGGCGTGGGCTAGAGCGTCTCTGGGTTGGCTCAGAAGGTGGATGATGGAAAGCATTGGGCTTATTGCTCAACCTGTTTCTTCCACCATTATTGTATTTGAAACCTTGTTGAGGTCCATGCTTGTTGATCGTCTTCCATGAAAGCATTTGGGATGATTCCTCCATGAGAGGGATTATAGGGATGTTTCCATAGGGTTCTCCCCCATGTAATTCACCTCTTCTATTGAAGGGTCCTCAGGGTATCACAAGCTTCTTCCTCAGATGAAAGCTTCCTAGGTAATGCTGTGGTGCATTTGCATTCCCAGCGACTTTAAGAAATCATGATTGACGTTGTTTTGAGTCAAATATTTTGTTCTGGAGCCAAATGGCATTCAGAGTATCAATGCTCCAAGACTCCTTTCTTCTGACTAGTCACATTGTTCACAGGATTTCCTTTCTTTCAGAAGTGTACATGAATTGGTTATTTGCAACATTTCAATCAGGCTCTTGGAGCCTCCATGGGTAGGCGGTGTTGCTCAAATGAAGAGATCCTCAAGAAGAGGAGCTAATTCCAAGGACATCTTGGACCAAGTTCAGAGGGAGGACCATCATGGGGGAAGATACCTATGATGCTCATTCAGAAAGCAATGATCAGTGGGACATTTTCTGGATCAAAGTTGTGTTATGTATCTTTCCCAAGCTTCATAGGAGGATTCACCTTACCTTCTGTCTGAAGGTTTGACTTCCACTCTAAGCCTACTGCTGGATCGGAGTTGAAAGGGAGAGCCTGTGCAAGAAGGCATTAGGACTAGCTTGTTTGCCAGAGGTCCAGGCTTTGCCTTGGGTTGTGAGTCCAAACATGTCCTAGCTTTGTCTCTTACCGCAAAAGGGAATAGCATTAGCCTGTAGACCTCAAGGTCAACACCCCATTAGCTTGACAAGTTCACAGGATTGCAACGAACTTCTGCAGCTATGGGAATCTGGGAGGTGGAGGGGATTCGTTCCAAATGCAAAGTATCCATGGGAACTTGCAGATTTGGTCTGTTGCATTAGAGAACTAATTGAGGCTTTAACGCCTCAAAATGATGGTATTGCTTCCTAGATGCGAGGGATAGAGGGGATGCTATCGTCCATCGAGAAAGGGAAGTGGTAGGTGCGAGGGGTAAAGTGCACCCGCCCACCCTTCGTTGCAGGTTGGTGTGGCATTGTTGTTGGTTTGTGCCGGCCTGCCGGATTGTCGTATGGGCTGTTGCTTCTTGAAGGAGGGAGCTTCGTTCAGGAGTGGTGTGCTCTAAACAGAGTTGTGCTTTGGCTTCTCTTAGCTTTCTCTTCGAGGTCCTTTCAGGTTTCTAGGGATCAGCCTCAGGATCAGGAATGCTGTGGTTATCTTGTGTTCCTGCTCATGAGAAAGAGAAGGGAACAAAGGAAAATGTGGAATTCTCTATGTCACAGTAAGAGATTCCTTTAGGGTAGTAGTTCAGGTGTCAGGAAGGAAAACAGGAGTACGCATAGCAGCAGTGGATAAAAATTCGAGACTTGATCGAAAGGAAGATTGGATGTTCGAATTTGCATTAAGAGGAATAGTGTTAAGGGTCCATCAAAATAAGCAGTGATATGAGAGGGAACTAATTTTCGGGAAAGTTAGGAAAAGGATTAAGTTGAAAATATTTTTGAAAAAACATTTTTTATTTTTTGAATAAAATTTCACTAACAGAATTTAGTGGAAAAGAATCAAGTGATTTTTTGTAAAAGATTTTTGAAATAATAGGAAATCAAAAGAGTTTGATTGAGACCTATGTTGAAGAAAGATGAAGAGATTCAAGAAAGATATGATTTGATAAAAAAAAAAATTGGTGATTGAGAAGTAATTGAAAATTTGAAAAACATTTTTTTTTTAAAAAGATTTGGGATTTGAAATTAAAAACTTGCGACCAAGAGTAAACGATATGAGTTCAATATTAACGTTTCTCAACAGAAAAGGGGACATACTTGATATGTTGACTCAAATCATTAATGGATAGTAAGTATCCTTGAAAAAGGAAAAGAAGTTAATTTTTGGAAAAAGGTTTGATTGGAAAAATTGATTTGAAAAAGAATTTGATTTTGAAGAAGATGTTGAAAACCAAAAAAATTGATTTGAAAACAAAATCTTCCCCCTTTTAGCCTATCCTGGCGTTAAACGCCAGAATGGGTGCACATTCTGGCGTTATAGCGCCCCAAGATGTTACCCTTTGTGGGCGTTAAACGCCCACATTTGCTAGGTACACTCGCTGGCGCTTTAAACGCCAGTCTGTCCTTCTTCACTGGGCGTTTGAACGCCCAGCTTTTTTCGTGCATTCCTCTGGCTGTAAGATGTTCCTGGAATCTTCAATGTCTCTGTATTATTTTCTTGAAAAGACACAAATTGAAAAATATTTTGGATTTTTAAATAATAAGGACATAACCAAAATGCAAGCGAAGAATCAATAACAATGCAATGCAAGTAACACCAACTTAGGACAGTTTGGGTATACTACTGACATACAACAAAATGGAAAATGCATAAGGGTGAGACACACAAAACAATCAGGTCGATTGAATTCAAAGATAGAGATGCCAAGTAAATCATCAAGAACATGCTTGAAGATCATCCAAGATACATGATGAATACATGCAATTGACACAAAACTTATGATGAGACTAGTGTCTCAATAAGAAACAACAATATTTTTGGTTTTAATGATTTTGTAAAATTTTTGTGTTTTTCGAAAATTAAAATGAAAATTTTTTTTTTTTTTTTTTTAATGAGAATTCCAAGGATCGTGGAATGTTAGTCTAAGACTCCGTTCCAGGAATTAGACATGGCTTTCACAGCCAGCCAAGCTTTCAGAGAAAGCTTCGGTCCAAAACACTAGACATCGCCAAAGGCCAGCCAAGCCTTATCAGATCACTGCTCCAAAAAGCAAGATTGATAAGAAATCAACAAGCTCTTGTGATGATAAGTTGAAAGCTCGGTCCAATGAGATTATACATGGCTTCTCAGCCAGCCAGATTGCAACAAAGCAATCTAATGGAATGCTAGAATTCATGTATTTCAAAGAATTTCGAAAAAAATAAATACTAATCTAAGCAACAAGATGATCAGTCAGTTGTCCAGCACATGAACAATCCCTGGAAATAACGCCAAAAACTTGGTGTGTGTGTATGCCGATCTTGCAGCTGATGTTACCAAGAGGCTGTGCTCAAGGAACTTGAAACAATCCCCGGCAAACGGCACCAAAAAGTTGGTGCACAAAATTGTGAACATACTGATTTCACAACTCTCATCAACCCCGATAGGATTGGGCTTCCAGAAAAGCGTGGTAGCTCAGATTAACGATTGGATTACAACAACTTCGCCACCAATGCTAACCAGGACAAGTGCACTGGGTTCGTCCGAAGTATGAATGGAGAACCCGTTTACGTGAGTAAGGCAGGGTTCGATCCACGGGATTGCTAGTATTGAGCAAGCTGATGGTGCATCTTGTTAGAATCTTAGTCAGGAGAACTCAAATGGTTATGTGGATGAACGAAATAACGATAAAAAGAGAAGACTAGAGATACTTATGTTAATCATGTGGTAGGGACTTCAGAGTACAAGCGTATGAAGATGTCTTCCCTTCCGTCTTTCTGCTTTCCCCTAGCTGCTTCAATCCAATCCTTCTTACTCTTGTCCATGGCAAGCTTATAGCAAGGGTGTTCAGCCGTGTGTCAGTGCTACCTCACCATCCTCTCAGAACGTTGGGATAGTGCTCTGTCGGAGCAGGCATACGCGGAACTTCATCTGTCGGTTCTCACCTATCAGGCCGGACACTAGAAGCCGAGTGATTCTTTTTGGTCTGTCACTAACGCCCATCCCGCGCTCAGGAGTTTGAAGCACGTCAAGGTCATTGCAGTATGCAAGTCCTACTCAGAATACCACAGACTAAGGTTAGACCTTCCGATTTTTTTCCCCTTTTCCCCTTTTTGAAAAAAATCCACTTGGGGCCCCCCCAGTTATCGGCTCCCAGTTCTTGCCTAGACCACGAAGACTCTGATCTCAAGAGAGAATGGTTGGCTCGTTGTCAGGCGAGCACTCGGTTGTCAGGCCATCAACCATGCATCGTGCAAACAGGAATCCAAGAGATACTTCACTATGGCGCTTTGTTTGCTTGTAGAACAGAGTGGTTGTCAGTCACTTTTGTTCATGGGTGAGAATGAAGATGAGTGTCACGGATCATACATTCATACAGAGTTGAATAGAAACAAGTGATGAATCTTAGAAAACAGGAACAAGCGGAATTGAATACGTAAGAAAATAGTATTGCATTAATACTCGAGGTACAGAAGCTCCAACACCTTAATCTATGGTGTTGTAGAAAACTTCACCGTTGAAAAATACATAAGCATAAGGTCTAGGCATGGCGAATGGCCAGCCTCCAGTGAAAAAAAAAAAAAAGAAAAAAAAAAAAACCCACCCCAAAGATAGCAATAAGGAGATGGAAGATAGCTACCGAAAGTCTCTAAACAAGACAGAGAGGTCCTACTTATAAGAACTAGTAGCCTAAGGTGTACAGAAATAAGTGGTAAATGACATTAAAAATCCACTTTCGGGCCCACTGGGTGTGTGCTTGGGCTGATGGGCATGTGAAGCATTTGTTCGTGTAGAAACTCTTCTTGGAGTTAAATGGCAGCTTTCATGCCAGTTTTGGGCGTGTTAAGACTCCCATTTTGGTGCCAGTTCAGGCGTTTAACTCCAATTCTGGTGGCAGTTTAGGTGTTTTACGCTATAATTCTTGAGCTGACTTGTTATGCCTGTTTGGGCCATCGAATATTGGGCAAAGTATGACTATCATATATTGCTGGAAGAGTGCCCAGGATGTCTGACTCGCAGCGGCCGGTGAGAGCGACGCCAACTGGGCTTGCTGTGCAGGCTCCAGAAAATTGACTTCGAGTGCAGGGAGGTCAGAATCCACAGCATCTGCAGTCGCTTTTGGGTCTCAGAATCAGATTTTGCTCAGGACCCTCAATGTTTCAAGCTGCAGAAATACCTGAAATACACAGAAAGAAGCACACAAACTCATAGTAAATCGCAGAAAAGTGAATTTTAACAACTAAATAGACTAATAGAAAATGACGTCTGAGCTAGAATTAGTGCTAAGCATCGTCAAGAGAACGTTAACTAGATACAATAGCAGAAAAGGTATGTACTGAGGACTGGACAGCACCACAATTATCCGGCTTCGCATCACTTATACCCAGAAGTTTCTGTTGAGGGAATCTAAGAGATTATACATTCAAGGCTCTGTTCACAATGTAGAATGGAGGGTTGGTCAATCACGGTGTCGTTCATAAGTGAGAATGATAATGGCGTCACTTAATCATCAATTCATCATGTTCTTGGGTGCGAAGATATCTTTGGGAATAAGAAATAAGGAGAGATTTTGAATGAAAGAAAATAGAATTGCATTAAAACTTGAGGTACGCAGAGCTCCACACCCTTAATCTATGGTGTGCAGAAACTACACCGTTGAAAATACATAAGTAAATGTCAGGGCATGGCCAGATGGCCAGCCCTCATGATCTGAGAACTAATCGTCCCCAAGATGTCTAATACATCTATAGTAAAAAGTCCTATTATAATAAACTAGCTACTAGGTTTACATGAGTAAGTAATTGATGCTTGGTGTATGCTTGGGCTGAGCTTGATCTATCCACGAAATGAGGCTTCTTTGGAGTTGAACACTCCCAAGTATGACGTGTTTTTGGGCGTTCAAGACTCACGATCATGACGTATTTCTAGCCGTTTAACTCCAGACAGCAGCATGTTACTGTGGCGTTCAACGCCAAGGTTCGTCGTCAAATTGTCCGAATATGGGAGTATGGACTAATTATATATTGCTGAAGCCCTGGATGTCTACTTTCCAGAACGTCCGGTTGAGAGCGCGGGCCAATTGGGGAGTTCGGTGTAGAGCTCCCAGGAAAAATGCAGTGAGTGGCAGGAACAGAGTTGCCAACAGGCATGCAGAGTTTTGTGTCAGCGCTGGTGGGTTTCAGAGTTTTGCTGCAGGGTCCCTCAGATTGGGCAGGACAGAATTTACTGATCTGACGAAAAAACGACACAAACTGCTAAGTTAAAGTTCCAGAAAGTGAATTTAACATAAAACTAATGAAAACATCCCCTAAAAATAGCTAAACTTTACTAAAAACGACCTAAAAACAATGGCAAAAAGCGTATAAATTACCGCGAATACATTACACAACACCCAAACTTAAATTGTTGCTTGTCCCCAAGCACTGAAAATTTAAAGGAAAGATATACTATAATTTTAAAATATCAATGATATTAATTTAATGTAGATGAGCGCGACTTCGTAGCTTTTTCTTATCTGAACAGTTTTGCAATGATCACTTTTTCCTTTGAATGTTGGTATGGCGTCTCTGGGAACTTAGAATGTTGGATAGTGTTATTGACTTTCCTAGTTAAGCATGTTGATTCTTGTAATACACGCTACTTTATGAGTCTTGGGCCGTGACCCTAAGCACATTTTTTTCCAGTATTATCACCGGATATATAAATGCAACAGACACATAACTGGGTGAACTTTTCAGATTATGACTCAACTTTGCTAGAGTCCCAGTTAGTGGTGTCCAGAGCTCTTAAGCACACTCCTTATTGCTTTGGATGCAGACTTTAACCACTGCAGTCTCAAGCTTTTTCACTTGGACCTTCAATGAGCACGCACATGATTAGGGACAGCTTGATTTAGCCGCTTAGGCTGGATTTTTATTTCTTGGGCCTCCTATCCATTGATGTCAAGGGCCTGGGACCTTTTTACACCGCTTGCCCTTTTGGTTTTAGGGCTTTGGGCCTTTTTCGTGCTTGGCGTTTGGCGGTTTTTGTTGCGGCGCGGCATTTTTTTAAACTTCTTTGCTCACTGCATTTTCTTGCTTCAAGAAATCAATTTCATGATTTTCAGATCGCTCCCAATTAACATTCTTCTATTGTTCATTCATATCTTTCCAAGAGCCCAAGCAATTTTAACACTCTAAACAACCATACTCAAAAGAACAATATGCACTGGTTCATCATTCATTCAAAGGAAACAAAAGAAAGGTATTGTCCACCAGCATTCAGATCTATGTAAATTAAATTCAATGATAAATGGTCCACAGCAATTCGGAGTGGTGACGTTCTGTTTCTTTTGAGTTAAACATTTTTTTTATTTAAGAGAGGTGAAAGGATTAATGGAATTTATTCATGAGCTTTAAGGCATGGTTTAACATATAATGATCATGAAGAGAGATGCACAAAACATAGAATAATACCACATAATTAAAAACAGCGGAAAACAGAAAGAAGATAAAGGAACAAGGAATGAATCCACCCTTAGTGGCGTCTTCTTATTGAAGGACCAACAATGTCGCTTTAATTTCTTCTATGTCCCTTCCTGCCTTTGTTGCTCCCCTCTCATTGCTTTTTGATCGTTCTCTTATTTCTTGGAGAATGATGGATTGCCCATGATGTCTTCCACCCTTAATTGTTCACATTGTGGCTCAAATCTTCTATGGAGGTGTTGAGTTGTTCCCGATAGTTTTTGGGAGGAAAGTGCATCCCTTGAAGCATCTCGTCAGGAATTTGTTGATGTGATGAGCTTGCCTTCATGCCACTTCTTCGAAGAACCGTGCATCGGTTTCTCTCTTGCGTTGCACTGCCTCCTCATTCTTGGGTGATTGGTCTTATCCTCCTTCAAAGTGGGGTATCTCCTTCTATGATAATCCAGCTGAGTAACACAGATGGCAAATAAGGTGAGGAAAAGCTAGCCGTGCCATGGTGGAGGACTTGTCAGCCAGCTTTTAGAGTTCTAGAGGTATGTTCTCATGAACTTCTACTTTCTCGGTCTAACAGACTCATGAGATGTTTGTGGAAATCATGAATGGCGATCCACAGTAAGCCTTCAGATCGCGTTTTGCTAGTAGCGAATGACTGGACGCGATTGAATGAACTCCAACCATCCTCTAACCACAAGCTTAAGATTCAGTCTTCTTAGTTGAAGCTTGCTGTGGCCTTGTGAATCTATTCTCCACTGGAGGCTCATCCGGTTCGCTCCACACATTATTCCATTCTCAATGGGACTTGGGTCATTCGCTTTGATTAACAGTGTTGACCCATTCTAAGTGTAGGGGCAGTTCATGGCCATCTTCTTGCTTCATGGGCAAGTGAAACGCAAACCTCACATTCTCCAGGCTAAATGCTAAGTGAATTTCCGCCGAGCCATGTGTGGAGGCATATAGTTCCTTGGATTGGGCGTATAAATTTGATCATGGTTCCTAGTGTCCATGCATCAATGTGGCAATAAAACTCTTGAACCATCAATGATCCGACTTGTTGCATGGTTGGTGTTAGACGTGGGCCGGGGCAACGGTGGGTTCTTGGGGAATTTCATGGTATCGGGGATTTCCGGATCTCCAATGATGCTTTTTGAGCTTGGAACAGGGTCAGGCCGGGCTCGGGATACGACCCTTCTTTTGCACAACATAATAACGAATTGGTCTTGATGGCGTCATGGAGATGAATCTCCATCTCCCATGCGGGACTCGAGGAGGAGATGCTTTGTGTTCTTCCCTCTCCTTTTTTTAGAGGGGATGGACTCACGCGGCCTTAGGCTTGCCATTGATGGTAAGTGAAAAACAAAAGCTTATGGCTTTGTTACACAACACCAAAAACCTCAAAATTTTGCTCGCCTCGAGCAAGAAAGAAAAGAAAAGAGAAGAAGAAGAAGAGAATTATGGGTAGAGAGGCTGAGAAGAAGGTGGGGTTGCGGAGCTAAAGTTGGGGGAGTAGGATCTGGGGTTTGGTGTTGTGTGAATAATGAAGTGAGAGATTCGGTGGAGGGGTAGCTTATAGGGGAGAGGGGAGGGGTGTATGTGTTCGGTCGAGGTTACGCGGGTGGTCCACTTTTGGGTGGCGTAATGGTGGGAAATTGAGAATTATGAATTTTATAAGGTTAGGTGGGGGTTTATTGGGGAATACGTGGGGTTGATGTGATATTGGTGAAATGGGTAGATTGGGGAAAGTAGGAATGGAGGGTGAATTGTGATCGTGGGTGTTGGGCATAAGGTAGGGTGACAATGGGAGTAGGGAAAATGAGATTGTCTAGGAATAGGGAGAGAGGTGTGAGTTATGGATTGAAGAAGGTAGGCTAAGGTGGGAATAATGGTAGGCCTGTGGAGGCAAGATGATCATGTGGGTTCATAGATCCTGAGGTGATTTTGTGGGGTCCGCCAGGAATCCTGAGGTGTTAAAAGGAAATACCCAGATTCCTGCGTCTACCAAGATAGGCATGTAGAGAATGCCTTCGTGTGTGGGCATCATTCTGCGTTAAACGCCCGTGTGGTGCACGGTTCTGGGGCGTTCAAAGGCTGCCCGATGTGAAAGGCATGTTTTTGGCGTTGAGCGCCAGTTTCATGCTTGTTTAGCTGGCGTTCAGCGCCAAGTGTTGTGCTCCTCTCGGCACATTCCTGGCGTTCAGCGCCAGGTATGCTTGCTTGTTCTGGGCGTTAGCGCCAGAATTGTGCTCTGTTCTGCCGTTGAACGCCAGCTCAGATGGCATCTTACTGGCATTCGAACGGCCAGCCCGTGCGTCCTCAGGGTGAAAATTTCTTTTTTTCTTCTGTTTCACATAAAAAATAACTAAATTTATTTAATTTTTTTTTTTTTATTGTTTTCTGCCGTGACTCCTCATGATCATGGACCCCTAATAAAATCACAAATAACAATGAAATTAAAAATTAGAAGTGTAAATAAAATTGGGTGGTGCGCTCCCAACAGGAGCGCTGTCTTGTGGAATGGTTCAGGATAGCGGCAGTGGCTCTAATGGAGCCACAAGGTGATCAGGTAAATGTTAGTGTAGTCCCAACACCAAAGTTAGAGTTTTGGGACATGGGGTTTAAACATCAAACTTAGGTTTGGTTGTGGCCTCACAACACCAGAAGCTTAGAGTTTGACTGTGTGGGCTCTGTTTGGCTCTGTTATGAGAGAAGCTCTTCATGCTTCTCCTCCATGATGACAGAGGGACGTCCTTGGGCCTTAAACACAAGGTAGTCCCCATTCAATTGAAGGACTAACTCCCCTCTATTGACATCGTGGATCACAGCTTCTGGCTGTGGCTAGGAAGGGGGTTGGGGTGGGTCTTCCAAAGGAGATGACTATCCTCTTCTTCCTAGTGTCTAAGATTAATGAAATCAGATCAGGCCAATGTAAAAGTGCCTTCAGGGAGCCTTTAGCTAGCATGTCCTGCTACTATTTCTAACTTGTTCGAAGGAGCTTATGTGGCAAGGTTGCAATGAGAACAAGGCAGGTTGGACCTCAATGATCCCCAGCTCCTCCATTACAGAGAGTGGACATAAGATTTATGCCCTGACCGTGAGATCACATAGAGCGTTTTCAAAGCTCATGGTGCCATTGGTACAAGGTATTAAGAAACTGGGTGCCAGGATGCTTGTTGTTCTTTTGAGGTAAGGTTTGCTGACCCAATGTATCTAGTTCACTGATGTGCAAGGGAGGTTCACTTTTCCCAAGTCTCCCATTACGCAAATCAACCTTGGCATTCAGACTTCAAGATAGACTCCTAAGTAGGTTGGAGCAAGTGGTTGCTCGTGCTCCGCAGTCACCATCTTCATCCTCTTCAGACGATGAATAGTCTTCAGAGCTCATGAATGGCAGAAAGGAAGATTAATGAAAATTCTCTATGTCTCTATATGACCTCAGATTCCTTTGAGGATCCGTTAATCAGGGGAGAACTCCTTCTTGCTTGAGGGACGTCCGAGGAGGTCTTCTCACTAGGATTTTTCGTCCTCCTCCTCCTTGTGGCATTCGGCCATATTGGTCACATCAATGGCCTTGCGCTCTCCCTTTGGATCTCTCTTCTGTTTTGCTGGGGAGAATACTGGGAGGAATTTCCAATGATTTTCTTACTTAGCTGGCCCACTTGTGCTCCAAATTTCTAATGGGGAGGATCTTGTTTCATTCATGAAACTGAATGTGGCCTTTGACAGATCAAGAGACTATATTGGCTAAATTAAAGGAATTGTTTATGTTCGATATTCGTCTGTCGTGGTTGCTGGGAGAATATGATGGATATGGCTTGCCATTGCCCAGCCTATTGCGGCCACCATTACGGTTTGAAAGGCTTGTTAGGAGGGGCTTTTGTTGGATGCTTCCAGGAGAAGATTTGGATGGATTCCTCCATGATGGTGTATAGGGTGGTTTCCATGAGGAGTTAACCGATGGTATAGCCTCGTGCAATGGCAGGGTTTCTCAAAGGATCAGTAAGCTTGCTTTCAGAAGCTAGCCTCTCTAGTAAACTGGCGTTGGATGCATGTTGCAGCCAATTCCAACCCGATTGTTGAGAGATCATGTTGAACTGTTGAGTCAACACTTTTTCTGAGGCCAATATGGCAGTTAAGGAGCATACATATGTCAATGAACTCCTTTCTTCTAGGTATCCCATTATTCCTGG
>QBTX01001328.1:0-44223 GCA_003063285.2 Arachis monticola | reverse complement strand
GTCAATAACCTTCTTACTCAACTGGCCCACTCGTGCCTCCAAATTCCCCAAGTGGATGGGATCTGGTTTCATTCATATGGTGAAACTGAAATGGCCTTTGACAGATCAGGACTAGATTGGCTAAATTAGAATTATTTTGTTCAGAGTTCTCTGTCTGTTGCTTAGTGGATGATGGAAAAGGGTTGTTATTGCTGAGCCTGTTTCGTCCACCATTGTTAAAAACTTGTTGAGTGTTTTTGATCCTTCCATGAAAATTTGGATATGATGCTCCATGATGAGTTATAGGTGTTTCCATTAAGGTACTAATATTAACCTCTGCCATGGCCAGGTTTCTCAGATATAGCTTCTTCAGAAGCTTCCTCTCTATTACTGTTGGATGCATGTGCAATCCATTCAGATTTTAAGAGATATTGTTGACCTTTGAGTCAACATTGTTCTGAGCTCATATGCCATTCAGAGATCAATCTCAGAGAACTCCTTCTCTGAGGTACCCCATTATTCACAGAATTCTCTCTCAGAGGTATAAATGAACTCGGTTGTTTGCAACCTGTCAATGAGTTCTTGAGCCCCTTCACGGCTCCTTCAGGGATATGCTCCACCTGCAGAATTGTCCAAGGACATTTTTCAAAAATTCAGAGAGACCATAATAGAATAATTCTAATAGGGTCCATTCTGAAAACAATGTCAGATGGACATCTTCATTTGGTCAGCTGCTTGATATCTTTCCCAAGCTTCATTAGAGGATTCACATTCTTTTTGTTTGGAAGGTTTGAACATCCACTCTCAGTTGCTCAGCTTTTGAGGAGGAAGAATTATCCAAGAATGGCATGTACCAGCTTTTATCCCAGGAGTCTCGAGACTATCCTTAGGTTGATTCCAACCATATTTACTTGTCTCTTAGCAAAAGGGAAAAGCATGAGTCTTAGACTTCAGGATTTAACTCCATTTGTCTTGTTACAGTATCACAGACTGCAAGAAACTCAGTTAAGAATCTGATAAGATCTTCAGATGGAAGTCCATAAAACTTGCAGTTGTTTGCATTAAAGCAACTAGCTTGAGGCTTAAGCTTCCAAAAGTTATTGGCTCCAATGGCAGGAATTGGAGATGCTTCGTCCATCAAATTGGATGCATTGGCTTTTGAAAGTTCACCAAGAATTCCCTTGCATTATATATATTATTATTTTCGGGTCGCATCCTCCTCTCTCCTGTCGAAAATTTCTGATAGGTTATTTTCTGGATTTGTTGTAATTTAGCTTCTCTTTAATTTTCTCTTCAGAGTCCTTTCAGGTTCTGATCAGCGTTCAAAACAAGAGATGCCTTATCTCCAAAATGCTCAAAAAATAAGAAAGAGAGAAGAGAAAACAAGAAAAAGAAAGAGAATCCTCTATGTCACAGTTAGAGAAAAAAAAAATTCCTTATGTTAAGAAGAAGAAGGGTAGAAGAAATGAGAGGGAGATTCGGATTTGTGGATTGAAGAGAGGTGTAAGAGAAGTGTTTAGTAATTAATTAATTAAATAGAAGAAGAGAAGGAGAGAGAGGATTTTCGAAAATTTTTGAAAAAAAGCGGGTTAGTAATTTTCGAAAAATCAAAGACAAAGTATAATAAAAATTAAAATTTAAAACAAAAAGATATTTTTGGAAAAAGGGGAGGGAGAATTTTTCGAAAATAGAGAGGGAAAAAGTCAGTTAATGTTTGAAAGAGTTAAGAAACAAACAAGAGTAATTATTGGAAAAAAAAAATTGATTAAAAATTTAAACAAATTTGAAAAAGATAAGAAGATTAAGAAATTTTTAATTTAGATTTTTATTTCAAATTTTGAAAATAAGATAAATTTTTTGAAAAAGATTTTTTAAGATAAAAAAAGATATTATTTGAAAAAATATTTGGAAAAGATTTAATTTTAAAGAAAAATAACTAAACTAACAAGAACAAACATAATATAATAGCGAAAAAAAAAAATTGAAAGATTGAACCTTTCTTAACAAGAAAGTAACAAACTTCAATTATTTGAACCAATCACAGTTAATTGTTAGCCTTAATTTTGAAAATTTTGATAAAAGATAAAGAAAAATTTTGAAAAGTATTTTTGAAAAATGAATTTTTTTGAAAATTAAAAAAAAAAATTGGTAAAAAATGAAAAAAAAATAAAAATAAAAAAATTTTAAATAATTTTGAAAGAAAAGATTTTAAAATAAAAAAGAAATTTGAATCAGTAGAAACAACTAATTTTTGAAAATTTTGGACCAAGTCAACCCAAAATTTCGAAATTCCTTGGAGAAAAATAAGGACGAAAGAGGATATTTTTTTTTGATTGTTGAATATGATTATAAAGAGAAAAACAACAAAAAAAAAATAAATCAAAATTTGTAGATTCAAAACAATGAATAGCAGCAAGATGCTATGATGTCATGAAGATAGAACACCAACTAAAAATTTAGAACAAAAAAAATATGAACAAAACAAAATTTGAAAAATTTTATGCAAAGAAAACATGCAAGAGCACCACAAACTTTATAATGCATGAAATATTTTTTTTTTTTATTTATATATAGGTTCAGAAACAACAACAAACAACACTAAAACAAGAATTCATCAAGATCAAACAAGAAGACCTGTCAAGAACAACTTGAAATCATGAAGAACACTATGAATGCATGAGATTTTCGAAAAAATTGCAAGAAAAATTTTAAAAGGCATAACAATTGACACCAAACTTAAAAAATTGACACAAGACTTCAAACAAGAAAACAGAACCAATATTTATTGATTTTTTATGATTTCTAATATTTCCTGTATTTTTATTATATTTTCGAAAATTATAGTTTGGAAAAACGGAAAAAAATAAAAAGAAAAATTTTGTTGAAAGAAAGATTTCTGAAAGAAAACTATTAACTCTAATCTGAAGCAACAAGGATGAATCCGTCAGGTGTCCATACTCGAAACAATCCCGGCAACGGCGCCCAAACTAGTTGGACGAAATTGTGATTCTATCTTTTGAGCTTTAGCATATACTATTACCTCTTTGGCTACTGTTATTTTCCACAACTCCGTTCATACTACCAGCAACTGTGACTGGTCGTCCACAGTTAACCTAAACCTTACCGTAGGTCAATAGGGTCGAATCCACAGAGCATTGTTGTAATTGAAAGAAGCTATTGGTCACCTTGTAAGTCTCAGTAGCAATCCTAAATTGGTTTACTAATTTTTTTGGAATAATTTAATAAAAAGGATAATAAAAGGGATAGAATACTTATGCAGGATCATTGATGGAATTTCAGAACGGTGAATGCTGAGAGTGGACGCCTGTGCCTACCTGCTACCAACTACGTCTTCAGCCAGCTTATGTGGCAACTACCTGCCTCGCTATTTCGTAATCCCAGAATGTTACTTCCTTCACTCTCTTTTCTTCGTACCAAGATGATCTATCCCTACTGCAATCACTTCTCTACATTCTTCAGTGCTAAGCTTATGTTGAAGGTCACGCACAGACTGGGCGTGATTTTGCGCTCGCTGGGTTCCTGTGCGCATCACTCGCAAACCAGCAAGCCTTGAGGCTCACCTGGCTGTCTATCATCCAATCCTGCATGAACACATAATGCACGCACTCTGTCCCGTACGGCTAACCACCGGTTGGTTTCCCGCTCGCTACTGGACTAGATGAGTCCCTTATTGACGATCTGTTCACTAACGCCCAGCAGGTTAAAGGTTTGAAAGCACGTCACAAGTTCATTCAAGTTTTAACCGGGGGAGGGAACATCTTCGTACTCGGTTTCTGGCGAATACCACAGACAAGGTGAGACTTTCTCGGGGATTCCCAGTGATTCCCTACTTCGGGAATCCACAGACAAGGTGAAGACTTCCGGATCGCTCATAGTGAAATCTCCTGCCATACTTATACCCGATGATGTCTTTATACCTACGCAAGATTCTGTTAGGGGACATCTAAGAATAACGCATTCAAGCTCGTTGCACTGAGAAAACGAAGTGGTTGTCAGTCACGTACATTCATAAGGAGAAATGATAATGAGGGTTACTGATTCATACACATTCATCATGTTCTTGGACGTTAATGAAATATCCTGGAATAAGATATAAGAGAGATTTGTATTTTTAAAGAATTTTATTAACTACTTGGAGTTACTGCAGAGCTCCACACCCTTAATCTATGGTGTCAGAAACTCCACCGTTGGAAACATACATTAAGCAAAGGTCTACCATGGCTCGAATGGCTCAGCCCCTCTCTAACGTGATTCACAGGATCAAATACAATCCCAGGATGTCTAATACAATAGATAAATGTCCATATATACTAACTAGCTACTAGGATTTACATGATACAAGTTAATATGATGCATAAATCCATTCCGGGGCCCACTTGGTGTATGCTTTGGGCTGAGCTTGATCATTCCCGAGCTAAGCATTCTTGGCGTCAAAATCTCCAGGTTATATGAGTGGTTTTGGGCGTTCAACTCCGGATAATGACGGTTTCTTTTGGCGTTTTAACTCCAACCAGCTGCAATGAACTTGCGTTTAACGCCAAGTTGATGGTCGTCATTCTTCCGAATAAAGTATGGACTATTAAGTATTGCTGGAAAGCCCTGGAGTCTACTTTCCAACGCCAGTTGAGAGCGCGCCAATTGGAGTTCTGTTAAAAAACAAAAAGAAAAAACCTCCAGAAAATCCATTTCGAGTGCAGGAGTCAGATGCCAAACAGCATCAGCAGTTCCTTTTCAGCCTTCTTCAGAGTTTCTGTGTCAAGTCCCTCAATTTCAGTCAGAATTACCTGAAAATCACAAGAAACAACACACAAAACTCATAGTAAAGTCCAGAAATGGTGAATTAACACATAAAAGACTAATGAAAATTATCTAAAAGTAGCTTAAACTCACTAAAAACATATATGAAAACAATGCCAAAAAAGCGTAAAATTATACGCCTCGATCAGTTCTATCCTTAAAGTTTTGAATTGTCCTATGAAATCCATCCCTTTCTTGTAATGAAAAATGTGCTTAAATGAAAAAGGAAAAGAAATTTTTTTGCGTTGAATTTGAATTTATAAACAGTTTTAAATCTTTGATGTGGTGGCAATACTTTTGTTTTCCGTCAAGTATGCTTAAACCAGTGCATAGTCTTTGAATTTGTGGATTCATAAATGTGCTAAAGAATAAAAAAAAAAACTGATGAAAAATGAGACATGTTACTGAGGAATCTGAAAAAATTCATAAAATGATTCTGGAGGCAAGAAATAAGCAGTCGACTAAAAAAAAAAGAATTCTGAAAAAGAAAGAGGAAAAAAGCAAAGAAAAAGAAAGAAATAACATTTGTGATCCAAGCAAAATAAGAGTGTGCTTAAGACCCTGGACACCTCTAAATGGGACTCTAGCAAAGCTGAAGATCACAAATTTGAAAAAGGTTCACCCAACTTATGTGCTGTAGGCATGTATCAGTATCCGGTGTGTAATACGATGGAAGACCAAGTGGCTTTGGGCCACGGCCAAAGACTTCATACAGTAGCTATATTCCTCAAGAATAATCATTTACTTAACTAGGAGAATATGACAAACTTATCTGGATTCTGAGTTCCTAAAAGAAGCCAACTAATTCTGAATTTCAATGGATAGAGTGTAGATGCAAAACTGTTTAGAGACAAAAGCTAAAAAGCCCTCCACTCATCAATTGATATTATCTTCATAGAGTGTTTTTGGAATGTTCAATTGCTATTCTCTTCTTTTTATCTTATTTGATTTTCAGTTGCTTGAGGACCAAGCAAACAATTTAAGTTTGGTGTGTTGATGACGGATAATTTATACGCTTTTTTTTTTTGCATTTTTTTAGTTTATGGTTTTAGTAATAGTTAATATTTTTAGATATATTTTTATTAGTTTTTAGTTAAATTCACTTTTCTGGACTTACTATGGAGTTTGTGTGTCTTTTTTCTGTATTTCACGGTTATTTTCTGAACTGACGAATTGACGGGACCTGAGCAAAAAATCTGATTCAGAGACTAAAAAGGGAACGCAGATGCTGTTGGATTTCTGACCCCCTTGCACTCGAAGTGGATTTTTCTGAGAGCTACAGAAGCCCCAATGATGGCGCGCTTCAACGGCGTTTGGAAAGTAACACCTGGCTTATTCCAGACATATATGATAGTTCATACTTGCCCAAGATTTGATCCCAAAAACCGCGCGTTCAAAGTCACCTCAGAATCCCCAGCGTTAAACGCCGGAACTGGCACAAGTGGGAGTTAAACGCCCAAACTGCACAAAAGCTGGCGCTTTAACTCAAAAGGAAAAGTCTCTACAGAAAATTTCAATTGCTCAGCCCAAGCACACACCAATGGGGCCCGGAAGTGGATTTTAATTCAACTTTACTTCTATCTCTGTAAACCCTAGCTACTAGTCTTCTATATAGACCTCTTTACTATTTGTATTTTTGAATCTTTGATTTTGAATCTTTTGTTATTTAGAAAATCTTTTGATCATATGGGAAGGCTGCCCCACGGCCAATGCCTAGACGGCTTGTTCTTATGTATTTTCACGGTGGAGTTTCTGACAACCACCATAGAATAAGGTGTGGAGCCTGCTTACCTCGTATATTAATGCATACTATTCAATTACCTTCTATTCAATTCCGTTGTTCGTTGTTCTAAGATATATCACTTGTTCTCAACTTGATAAGTGGTTGATGATCACGTGACGCCTCATCATCATCTCACCTATGAACGTTGTGCCTGACAACCACTCTTTCTACCTATCAGATTGATGCCGGTGAATATCTCTTTGAATTCCTGATACACGATGCATGGTGATCGCCTGACAACCGACGCGCTCGCCTGACAATCGAGCACAGCCATTCCGTCGGATCAGAGTCTTCGTGGTATAGGCTAGAACTGATGGCGGCATTCAAGAGAATCCGGAAGTCTAACCTTGTCTGTGGTTATCGGAGTAGGATTCAATGATTGAAGATTGTGACGAGCTTCAAACTCCTGAGGCGGGCGCGTTAGTGACAGACGCAAAGAACTACTGGATCTCTATTTCGGCCTCGATTGAGAACCGACAGGATGGATACGCGATGCCGTGACAGGGTGCGTTGAACATTTCCACTGAGAGGATGGATACGTGCCACTGACAACGGTGAAACCCTGCATAAGCTTGCCATGGAGAAGAGTTAGAAAGATTGGAATGAAGACAGATAGGAAAGCAGAGAGAAGGAAGGGACCAAGCAGCTCATACGCTTATCTGAATTTCCTACCAATGAATACATTAAGTACTCATCGGTATCTTTATGTTTTTATTCGTATATCACCCATATCCATTTGAGTTTGCCTGACTAAGATTTACAAGGTGACCATAGCTTGCTTCATACCAACAATCTCTGTGGGATCGACCCTTACTCGCGTAAGGTTTATTACTTGYACGACCCAGTACACTTGCTGGTTAGTTGTGCGAAGTTGTGTTTATGCCATGGTATTGAACACCAAGTTTTTGGGTTCATCACCGGGGATTCATTGATTTGTGAAAAGTAGTGATCACAATTTCGTGCACCACCTACTCCCTCTCCCTTCACTATCTAAACCCCTCTATCCTTCTTCATTTTCACACACCACAACCCTCTCTTCTTCACCTTGGCTGAAACCAAACACTTCTCCCTTTCCTCCATATTTTCTTCTTCTTCTTCTTCTTCTTTCTTCTCTTGCTCGAGGGCGAGCAATATTCTAAGTTTGGTATGGTAAAAGCATAGCTTTTTGTTTTTCCATAACCATTAATGGCACCTAAGGCCGGAGAAACCTCTAGAAAAGGGAAAGGGAAAGGGAAGACAAAAGCTTCCACCTCCGAGTCATGGAGATGGAGAGATTCATCTCCAAAGCCCATCAAGACCACTTTTATGATGTTGTGGCCAAGAATGTGATCCCCGATGTCCCTTTCAAACTCAAGAAAAATGAGTATCCGGAGATCCGACATGAGATCCAAAGAAGAGGTTGGAAAGTTTTGACCAACCCCATTCAACAAGTCGGAATCCTAATGGTTCAAGAGTTCTATGCCAATGCATGGATAACTAGGAACCATGATCAAAGTATGAACCCGAACCCAAAGAATTATCTTACAATGGTTCGGGGGAAATACTTAGATTTTAGTCCGAAAAGTGTGAGGTTGCCCTTCAACTTGCCGATGATACAAGGAGATGTACGCCCCTACACTAGAAGGCTCAACTTTGATCAAAGGTTGGACCAAGTCCTTATGGACATTTGTGTGGAAGGAGCTCAATTCAAAATAGACTTCAAAGGCAAGCCGGTTCAATTAAGAAGACTGGACCTCAAGCCTGTGGCTAGAGGATGGTTGGAGTTCATCCAATGCTCCATCATCCCCACTAGCAACCGATCCGAAGATCCGAAGTTACTGTGGATCGGGTCATCATGATCCATAGCATCACGAATGGAGAGGAAGTAAAAGTTCATGAAGTCATCTCCCTTGAATTCTACAAAATAGCCGAAAAGTCCTCCTCCATGGCAAGGCTAGCTTTTCCTCATCTTATTTGCCATCTATGTTACTCAGCTGGAGTTATCATAGAAGGAGATCAAAAGGCAAGGGTAAAAAGGATCCAAGGCTTTGAGCATCAATGGATAGGAGGGCCCAAGGAAATAAAATCCAGGCTTAAGCGGCTAAATCAAGCTGTCCCTAACCATGTGCTTGTGGCATGCAGGTCCAAGTGAAAAGCTTGAGACTTAGTGGTTAAAGTCGTGATCCAAAGCAAAAAGAGTATGCTTAAGAACTCTGGACACCTCTAATTGGGGACTTTAGGAAAGATGAGTCACATTCTGAAAAGGTTCACCCAATTATGTGTATGTGGCATTTATGTATCCGGTGGTAATACTAGAAGACAAAGTGCTTATGGCCATGGCCAAGACTCATAAAAGTAGCTGTGTTCAAGAATCAACATACTTAACTAGGAAAATCAATAATACTATCTGAAATTCTAAATTTCTAAAGACGCCAATCATTTTGAACTTCAATGGATAAAGTGAGATGCCAAAACTGTTCAGAAGCAAAAAGCTACAAGTCCCGCTCTTATAATTAAGAACTAATATTCACTGATATTTTAAAAATTTATAGTATATTATCTTTTTTTTATCCTATTTGATTTTCAGTTGCTTGGGACAAGCAACAATTAAGTTTGGTGTTGTGATGAGTAGATAATTTATACGCTTTTTGGCATTATTTTTAGGTAGTTTTTAGTAGGATCTAGCTACTTTTAGGGATGTTTTCATTAGTTTTTATGCTAAATTCACATTTCTGGACTTTACTATGAGTTTGTGGTTTTTTCTGTGCTTTTAGGTAATTTCTGGCTGAAATTGAGGACCTGAGCAAAACTCTTGATAAAAGGCTGACAAAGGACTGCTGATGCTGGTTGGATTCTGACCTCCTTGCACTTGAAATGGATTTTCTAGAGCTACAGAACTTCAAATGGCGCACTCTTAATAGCATTGAAAATTAGACATCCAGAGCTTTCCAACAATATATAATAGTCCATACTTTATTCGAGATTAGACGACGTAAACTTGCGCTCAATGCCAGCTCCATACTGCATTTTGGAGTCAAACGCCAGAAACACGTCACGAACCAGAGTTGAACGCCAAAAACACGTTACAACTTGGCGTTCAACTCCAAAAGAAGCCTCTGCACGTAAAGCTCAAGCTCAGCCCAAGCACACACCAAGTGGCCCCGGAAAGTGGATTTATGCATTAATTACCTATTTCTGTAAACCCTAGTAGCTAGTCTAGTATAAATAGGACATTTTATTATTGTATTAGACATCCTGGATTGTATTTTTGATCCGGTGATCACGTTTTGGGGGCTGGCCATTCGACCACGCCTGGACCTTCATCACTTATGTATTTTCAACAGTGGAGTTTCTACACACCATAGATTAAGGGTGTAGAGCTCTGCTGTACCTCGAGTTTCCATGCAATTACTACTATTCTCTATTCAATTCAGTTTATTCCTTTTCTAAGATATTCATTGCACTTCACCATGATGAATTTGATGATCTGTGACACTCATCATAATTCTCACCTATGAATGCGTGACTGACAATCACCTCCGTTCTACTTTAGACCGAACGCATATCTCTTGGATTCCTTAATCAGAATCTTCGTGGGATAAGCTAAAATTGATGGCGGCATTCATGAGAATCTGGAAAGTCTAAAACTTGTCTGTGGTATTCTGAGTAGGATTCAGGGATTGAATGACTGTGACGAGCTTCAAACTCACGATTGTTGGGCGTGATGACAAACGCAAAAGAATCAATGGATTCTATTCCGACATGATCAAGAACCGACAGATGATTAGCCGTGCCGTGACAGAGCATTTGGACCTTTTTCACTGAGAAGATGAGATGTAACCATTGACAACGGTGATGCCCTACATACAGCTTGCCATGGAAAGGAGTAAAAAGGATTGGATGAAGGCAATAGGAAACCAGAGATTTAGAAGGAGCACATCATCTTCATACGCCTATCTGAAATTCCCACCGATGATCTACATAAGTATCTTCATCTTTATTTTATGTTTTATTTATTATTATTTTCGAAAACCAATATAACCATTTATTATCCGCCTAACTGAGATTTACAAGATGACCATAGCTTGCTCCATACCAACAATCTTCGTGGGATCGACCCTTACTCACGTAAGGTTTATTACTTGGACGACCCAGTGCACTTGCTGGTTAGTTGTGCAAAGTTGTGAAGTTATGTTTGGACCATGGTATCATGCACCAAGTTTTTGGCGCCATTACCAGGGAGAGAACGAACATGAATGCCATTATCAGAAATCACAATTTTGCCTATCACGCACGCGTGGAGAGAAAAATTACTGAATGACGCATACGCGTAACTGACGCGTACGCATGACATATGCGATCTGCAAAAATTACAGAATACGCTGGAGACAGTTTCGGGCCGCGTTTTGACCCAGATTTCGGCCCAGAAACACAGATTAAAGTTGGGGAACATGCAGAGACTCAGGATATCAGATCATAATTCACTTTTCATAATTTAGATGTAGTTTTTAGAAAGAGAGAGGTTCTCTCCTCTCTCATAAGATTAGGATTAGAATTAGGATTAGGATTTCTATTAGGATTAGGATTTCATCTTCTTCAATCACAGGTTCAATGTTTCTTTTTATTTATTTTCTCAAATTAACTTATGAATTTTTCCCGTGTTGGATGTGATTTCTTTTATTAACAATTGAGGTATTTCAGACATATGATTTTTATTTAGTTTCTTATATTCTTGGCTCTAGTTGATTAATTGGTGACTCTTGAGTTATCAAACTCATCATGATTGATAATTGTTATCTTTGCTGATTGATTTAGATTCCTATAACTCTAGTCTTTCCTTAGGAGTTGACTAGGACTTTAGGTGTTAAATTGATTTGTCCACTTGACTGACCTTCATAGTTAGAGGTTGACTTAGTGGGAGCAAAAATATAATTCTCATTATCATTGATAAGGATAACTAGGATAGGACTTCCAGTTTTCATATCTTGCCAAGAGTTTTATTAGCTATTGATTTATTAATGCCCTGCAATTTATTTCTCTTGTTCGAACCTTTTTCAAAACCCCAAAAATATTGTTTTCCATAACCAATAATAAATCACACTTCCCTGCAATTCCTTGAGAAGACGACCCAAGGTTTAAATACTTCGGTTATCAATTTCAAAGGGGTTTGTTACTTGTGACAACCAAACGTTTGTACGAAAGGATTTTCTGTTGGTTTAGAAGCTATACTCACAAAGCGATTATATTTTCGTATTTCTTTACCGATAGAAAGTCCAATCGTCAAGGATCATTAAGGAGAATGGACTGTACGCGCTTCACCCTCAATCAGAGATGGATCCACACTAACCCTGAGGTTTAGATCCGGAGGAGCATTGATGACCTCTCAATAAAGGCGCCAATCACTTACAGCTTGCCATTGAAGAGATCACTCACAAGCAAAGAGGACAGTAATACCAGAGTTAATTTCGAAAGACAAGGCAACTCGAATCCTTTACTCTACTCCTATCATTGACACCCTTTAATTCATAAAGTATTAGCACACTATTATAAAAATCCTAAACTCCATAATCCAACAACCTTCTGATCCGCCTAACTAAGATCTGCAAGATAACCATAGCTTGCTTCAAGCCACAATCCTTGTGGGATTGACCCTGACTCGCTCAGGTATTACTTGGATGACCTAGTGCACTTGCTGGTACAACAGTACGAAGGTGTGGGGATTCGTGAACCATGTTTTTGGTGCCGTTGCCAGAAATTGTTGAGTTTGGACAAACTGTCGGATTGTCTTACTCCCTAGATCAGGTAATTTTTATTTTATTTGAGTCTTTTAATTTTTGTTTTCTTCTTCCTTATTTATGTCAAAAATTTTAAAACCTTTTTCAAGAAATATTTGTCTTTTCTATGTTCAATCTTTGTTCCTGATTTGAGTCATACATGTTCTTGTTTTTCAATTCTAAAAATTTTAAAACTTTTTCTGAAAACCTTTTTCAAAAAGTTTATTTTCAAGCATTCTTAGCTTTCTGTTTGAGTCTCTTTGTTTGTGTTCTTGTTGAGTCTTTTATTTTTATTTTCTTCTTCTCTGTTTTTTTCGAAAAAATAAAAAAGCTTTTCAAATATATTTTTCTCTTCTTTTTTTAATCTTTGTTCTTAGTTTGAGCCTTTGTTTATGTTCTTGGTAAATTTTTGTTTCTTTGAGTCTTTGTTTTTGTTCTTATTGAAATTTGTTATTTTTTGGGTCTTTCTTTCAACAAAAAAAAAATTCAAAAATAATTTCTTTGGTTAAATCTTGTGTCAAATTTTTAAGTTTGGTGTCTTCTTATATTTTTCTTTTAAGATTTTTAAAAATTTGATGTTTGGTGTTCAAAAGTTTTAAGTTTGGTTTTTTTTGTGTGTTCTTGTGTTCTTTAATTTTTTTAATCTTCTTCTTGGTGTTCTTGTCAATCTTCAAAGTGTTCTTATTTTTCCTTGTGTTTTGATCTTAAAATTTTTAAGTTTGGTGTCCCTTGGTGTTTTTCTTTGAATTTTCGCATAATAGGGTGTTTTAGATCTAAAAATTTTAAGTTTGGTGTCATTTTGTTATTTTTCTCTCTCGTCATTAATTCAAAAATAAAAAAATAAAATATATTTTCTTATTTTTAATTATTTTTTCGAAAATTTTACACAAAAATTTAGATTTTAATTTTAAAATTTTTATCTTATCTTATCTTAATTTTAAAATTCAAAAAATTAAATCTTTTCAAAATCATAACTTTTTCAAAAATCATATCTTTTTCAAAACCTTATCATATCTTTTTATCCTTCTTTAAAATTTAAAAAATAATAATTTCAAAATTGTAAAATCTTATCTTATTTCAAATTTTAAAATTCAATTTTCAAAATTTAAATATCAAATTTCAAATTTTAAAATCAAGCCTTTTCAAAATTCAAATCTTTTTCAAATCTTTATTTTATCTTGTTTCGAAATTCAAAATTTCAAATTCAAATTTCAAAATTCAAATTTTCAATTTCAATTTTCAAAATAAAAAATTTAATTTTCAAATTTCAAAATTTTAAATTTTAAATCTTTTCAATTTAAAACTTATCTTCTCCTAACTTTCCTATCTTATCTTTTATTATCTAACTTATCTTATCTTTTCTATCTTATCTCTTTTCTAATTTTAAAGTTCAATTTCAAATCTTTTCTTATCTTAACTTTTATCTTACTTTAAAACTTTAAATTTTTTCTTAATTAATTATTTATCTTCTCTCTCCTCTTTTTCAAAACTTCCTAACTAACTTCTTCTCTCTAATTTTCAAAAATTCTCTTCTTCTTCTTCTCTCTCTTCTATTTTTAAAATTTAATAATTAAATTTTAAATTCTTTTAAATAATTGATTTTAATTTTGGATTAAATAAATAAATGAAATAAAAACAAAAAAATCTAATTCTTATTCCTCTCTTATACTTCTTTCTCTTCTATTCCTACTTCTTCCTCTTCTATTCCTACTTCTTCCTCTTCTTCTACCTTTCTTCACTATGAATCCAAGTGGGAATGAAGAGTTCAGAAGAACTTTGGAATCTTATACAAATCCTACTGCTGACTTCTATGGAAGAAATATTAGCATACTTCACATCAGAATAAGTAGCTTTAAGCTAAACCATCAACTCATTACTATAGTGCAGCAAAATTGCTAGTTTTTTTGGACTTCCACAGGAAGAGCCTACAAAATTCTTAGCAAATTTCTTAAAAATTGTTGACACTATACATCATGAGGTAGTGGACCAAGATGTCTACAGATTATTGCTCTTTCCTTTTGCTATAAAGGATCAAGCAAAGAGATAATTGGATAACCAGTCCAGATCTAGTTTGAAAACTTGGAAACAATTAGTAGACAAGTTTTTAAATCAATACTTTCCTCCAAGAAAGATGACCCAGCCGAGACTGGACATCCAAGGCTTCAAACAAGGAGATAATGAATCTCTTTATGATGCCTGGGGAAGGTATACGAGGATGCTAGAGAAATGTCTCATTGAAATATTTTCAGAATGGGTACAATTAGACATCTTCTATTATGGACTTTCAGACATGGCTAAAATGTCTTTGGACCACTCTACTTGTGGTTCCATACACATGAGAAAGACCATTGAAGAAGTTCAAGAGCTTATTGAGACAGTTGCCACTAATCAGCATCTGTACTCAGCTGTTGAGACATCTATAAAAGGAGAAGTTAAGGCAGTATCTACTTAACCTAACCCTCTAGAGCAAGATACCAATTGACTCAACAATTACATGCCCTTTCCCAGCAAATACTGGAATTACAAGAGGCTTTACGAGAAACTCAGGCCTCTAACAGAAATGTAGAAGCCCAGATGAGTCAAACAAGGCAGCAGTTATCTAAGCAGATAATAGATGAATGCCAAGCTATTTAATTGAGGAGTGGGAAAACTCTGAATACCCAACCTCAGAATAACAAAAGCTCAGGAGAAGAACAACTGACAGAGGATAACCAGGTCTCTACACAAGATGACTCTGGGCATTCAATCGCCCAAAAAGGCAGCACTCTAGGCGTTGAACGCCCACAATAGAGTGATGTCCCTGGCGTCAAACCCCAGGAAGGGTGCAGCAACATGGGCATTGAACGCCCAAGCGAAGGAGGTCAGTCACAGACTGATAACGACCCTCCTAAACAAGCTAGTAATCCCCCTTCCAGCACATATGCCACTCAGCCTTCATCAACCAAGATTGATGAGTATAAGGCTAAGATGTCATTTCTTCAAAGACTATGTCAGGAGGAAACACATAAAGAGTTTGCCCGCTTTGCGGATTATCTCAGAACATTAGAGATCAAGATCCCTGACGGAGGCAAAAATTGACCGATTAAGAATTTAATAGAATAAATACGTTGCAAGTACAGTTCTTAACCAGTGAAAATCAGCTTAATAATTTAAAAGGGGTTGTCACAAAATTAGAATAAAAAATACTGGGAGTATGAATCCCAGGTCGTCTCCCAATGAGTTGACAAAAGAGTGCAGCTTATTGGTCAGAGGTTTTCCAAGAAAATTTGAGTTTGAGAAACATGAAAATAAATAAGAGAATTTATGTAATTTAAATAAAGATCTTGACTGGGAGAAGATTAATTGAAAGTTCTATCCTTGTTGGATTTTTCTCAAGATCAATTGATAATTGGTAGTTGTTTCCACTTAGTTATCNCTGACAACCACCTCCATTCTACGTCAGATTGAATGAATATCTCTTAGATTCCTTAATCAGAATCTTCGTGGTATAAGCCGGAGTGATGGCGACATTCATGAGAATTCGAAAAGTCTAACCTTGTCTGTGGTATTCCGAGTAGGATTCCGGGATTGAATGACTGTGACGAGCTTCAAACTCCTAAAGGCTGGGCGTTAGTGACAGATGCAAAAGAATCATTAGATTCTATTCCAACCTGATTGAGAACCGACAGATGATTAGCCGTGCTGTGATAGAGCATCTGGACCATTTTCACTGAGAGGATGGGAAGTAGCCATTGACAACGGTGACACCCTACATAGAGCTTGCCATGGAAGGAACTTTGCAATTATGTTATTGAGTTGAATATTATATTGCAGGGATTCAGAGGACAAAGCATCTCCAAAACCCCAACATATTCTCCATTACTGCATTACAAGTAATTAATTCACGCTCTTTTATTTTTCTAATAATTCAACTGATAATTTTAATTGAAATCCTGACTAAGAATAATAAAATAAACATAGCTTGCTTTAAACCAATAATCTCCGTGGGATCGACCCTTACTCACATAAGGTATTACTTGGACGACCCAGTGCACTTGCTGGTTAGTTGTGCGGATTGCAAAAGTTTGATTGCAATTTCGTGCACCATCTTCCAAGTAGGATGGATGATGGCTTTCTCGAGTCATTTTGGGGGCATCTCCAAGATATAGAAGTCAATGGGAAATGTGAGCCCCTTAATGCTCACTAATACATCTTCAGCAATTCCAATAACTGTAATAATACTTTTATCTGCTAACACAAAACAAGCTGCCGACCTTTTTAAGGGAGGGAGTCTCAAAGTATCATAAATAGACAAGGGCATAATACTCACATACGCTCCTAAATCACACATGCAGTCAGAAAATATTACACCCCCCAATGGTACAGTTAACATACATGGACCTGGATCACTACATTTTTTAGGTATACCTCCCATTAAAGTAGATATAAAGCTACCTAAAGGAATAGTTTCTAATTCATTAATTTTATCTTTATGTATGCACAAATCTTTTAGAAACTTTGTATATTTAGGTACCTGCTGAATAACATAAAAAGGGGGACAATTACCTCAACCTTTTTGAATATTTCTACCATTTTGGGATCAAATTCCATCTACTTTCTGGGCTTCCTTGCAAGATGTGGGAATAGAATAGGGACGGCGTTGCTTGCAGCTTCTGCATCCTTTGATGTTTCATTCTGTGGTTGAGCTGCTTCTTCTTCAACAATGTTTTGTACGTCCTCTTCTTCCTTTCAGCATCTTCCACTTCCACCACATCCTCAGCTGGGGTGTGTACTATTGGGCTTGGCTCCTCCTGGTTCCTCTCCTGCAATGTGGTTCTGGACCTCAAAGTGGTGACATTGATGCCACCCTTGGGATTAGGTAGGGGTTGAGAAGGAATTCCACTGGAGCTTGAAGGTTGATTGGTGGAATTAGGTGATGAATCTAACCGGGAGACGAGAGCTTGTAAAGTGGCAGTTAGACCATTTAAAGTAGAGTTCAGCTGCGCCTGCATGTCTTGTTGCCTTTGTGCAAGAGAACGGAGCATCTCGTCATTTGATGAGGAATTGGAGTAAGTGATATGAGGAACCTGTTGTTGGTCGTGCTGGGGTCCTTGAGACTGTCTTAGGTGAGGGGCTCTGTAAGGTTGGTTCTGATTCTGCTATCTGTTGTTGTTATTGTTATTCACCTCTGGTTTCTGTTGTTATCCCTGCCTCCTCTGTTATAGTTGTCCCTCCAACCATGGTTAGAATTGTCTCTCCAACCTTGGTTGGAATTGTCCTGCCATCCGTGGTTATAGTTGCCACCTCGTTGATTGTATCCTTGATTTGGTCGGTCATAAAAGTTATGAGTGGCTGCCACAGTGTTGTCTTCCTGTTGGAGCTGTGAACATTCATCAGTATAATGACTATAATCAGCACAGATCCCGCATACTCTTTGTGAAACCAACTGTTGGCTTTGTTGTGGAAGGGGAGGCTGAGCTTGTTATGTTTGTTGTTGATTCAACTGCATCTGCTTCAGTAGGTTGGTCATTTCACATATACTCTGGGTCAGAGTAGTAGTCTCTCTGCTAGAGGACACCTTTGCAATAGCTTTTGAGTGGCTGTGCCTATGCCTGTGATTCCTAGTGGATTCAGCTAAGTCACTGATCAATTGCCATGCTTCATCTGTGGTCTTATACTTTTTCATAGAACCATTACTAGCACCTTCCAATGTGGTTTTATCCTGAGGCTTCATGCCTTGTGTGAAGTAGCTGATCAACACCAATTTGTCAATCATGTGATGGTGGCATGCGTCCAGGAGATTGTTGAAGCCCTCCCAATATTCGTAGAGAGTCTCGGATTCGCCTTGAATAATCATAGAAATTTCTTTCCTCAATCTATCAGTAACTTTAGCTGGAAAGTATTTTTCCAAAAATTCTCTTCTAAGCGTATCCTGGTTAGTAATAGTTGCTTCAGGTTGAGTGTAGTACCATTCCCTCACCTTTCCCTCAAGAGAAAATGGAAAGGCAGTTAACAGAATAGAAGTTTCATCTGCACCATGATGCTTAACAGTAGAACAGGCTGTCTAGAAATCCTTAAGGTGCTTGATAGGCTCTTGAGTAGGTAAGCCAGGAAACTTGGGCATCAAGTTGATTAGTGTAGTTTTCAGTTCAAAATCTGCAGCCACTGCTGGGTGATGCACTTGATACGGCTGCAGTGTAAAATCTGGGGCTCCAGCTTCCTGGAGAGTAATCCTCCTAGGTGCTGCCATGTTACCTGCACGTGAATCAACTGAATCAGTAGTAAAGAGCTTGTTTCTTCCTCAAATGGCAGTTCAGATTTGCCCTCAGATGAGACTGGTGAATTGATAACAGTCACTTCACCACCCTCAGAGGCTAACCGATGTCGAGCTCGCCAAATGCTTGAAAGAGTTCTCTCAATTTCAAGATCAAAAGCAGCTAAGCTTGGATCAGGCAGTGAGTGTCATTCAACAAAAGAAACATACAGCTCATGGTAATAAAACAAAATAAAATAAAATGCAAATAAATAAATTCCAACCAAAAAATTATCACACTATTTCAACTCCCCGGCAATGGCGCCAAAAACTGACATGGCAGAAATTGGCCGATTAAGAAACTAATGTAAGAAGAACGTTGCAAGTATAGTTCTTGACCAGCAAAGATCCGCTTATCAATTTAGAAGGATTGTCACAAAATTAGGATAAAAATACTGGGAGTATGAATCCCAGGTCGTCTCCCAACGAGTTGACAAAAGAGTGCAGCTTATTGGTTAGAGGTTTTCCAAGAAATTTTTGAGTTTGAGAAACAGAAAAATAAATAAGAGAATTTATGTAATTCAAATAAAAATCTTGACCGGGAGAATATTAATTGGAAGTTCTATCCGTGTTGGATTTTTCCCAAGTGTAATTCTAAAGGATTTTTGTTCTACTTTGTCATCCCTTAATTAATAAGGGAAAGTCAAGTACTAACTAACCAACAATATACCTCAGTTCCTAATCCTCTCCTAAGGAAGGATTAGAGTTAGAGACTAGAATTATTAGTCATTAACTATCCATTAGGATTATCACTTGAATGTTCCAACGTAAAGTTCTCCTTTTAATCAACTCGCAATTAAGTTAGGGAACAACTCCATTATCATGAATGTAAACTTCACAGAAATAAAAAGGGAATAAAAGGAAGACATGATAGACAATAATCATAAAGATCAATTAAAAATAAAAATGGTTCTTGTATTAATAAATTCTAAAAATAATCCAATTGTAACTCTGAACAAGGATTAAGGATATGAAAGAGTAAGAGACAAGAGAAACAAACTAGAATAATGAAGTCTTGGCAGAGGAAACAACTCTTCTCAATATCCAAATCAAAAGCAACCAGCAAAAAAAAAATTCTAAGAACTATGAATGTGAAAGAAAAAACCTAGAGGAGGAGTAAAATCAGATCTTAAAACTAAAAACTATCCTAATGAGAATCTGTGTTGAGTATCTGCATGTTCCCTGGCTCTAGTCTGTTTTTATGGGCCGAAAACTGGGTCAAAACTCGGCCCAAAATCGCCCCCAGCAATTTCTGTTAATTCTGCAGATCGCTCATGTCACGCGTATGCGTCGTCCGTCCACGCGGTGCGCGTCATCACATTTTCCTTGCCACGCGTACGCGTCGTCGACGCGTTCGCGTCATTTGTGCAGATTCTAATCCACGCATTCGCGTCAGGCACGCGAACGCGTCACTACAATTTTCTCCATTTCACGCAGTCGCGTGTGCCATTCGTCTGCGTCGGTTTTCGCTGGTCATCTCATTGGTTTCTTGTATTCCTTCCATTTTTGCAAGCTTCCACTCCATTCTCTAAGCCATTCCTGCCCTATGAAGCCTGAAACACTTAACACATGGATTACGGCATCGAATGGTATAAAAGAGAATTAAAATACACAATAAAAAGATCTTTAGGAAGCAAGTTTTCAACCATAGAACAACTTTGGGAAGGAATTGTAATATCATGATAATCATATGAATAAGTGAGTAAAAACTTGATAAAACCACTCAATTAAACACAATATAAATTATAAAATAATGGTTTATCAGAGGTGCCATTTGTGTGGACGTCAGACCGTGAGGAGAGCTTTCAATCTTTGAAGGAGAAATTAACTTTGGTGCCTGTTTTGATTTACCGAAACTGCACGAGCCATTTGAAGTGTACTGTGATGCTTCGTTGAAGGGTCTGGGTTGCGTGCTAAGGCAATACCGGAACGTAGAGACCACATGAGGTGAATTATCCAACTCATGACTTGGAATTGGCAGCGATTGTGTTTGCATTGAAAATTTGAAGACACTACTTATACGGAGTGAGGTTTAGAGTCATCTCTAATCACAAGAGTCCTAAGTACATCTTTGATTAGAAAGAGCTAAATATACGTCAAAGGAGGTGGATGGAGCTACTAAAGGATTATGATTTTGAATTGAGTTATCAACCAGGAAAGGCGATCCTTGTAGTAGATGCCTTGAGCTGAAAGTCTTTGACTATTGCTTGGATGAGGATTAAAGAGGCGGAGATAGTGGATAAGTTTACAGACCTTAAGTTGGATATTGGTGAAGTTGCCGGAATAGCTTGTTTGAATCAGTTGCAAATTTCAAGTACGTTTAAGTAAAAAATTCGGAGGGCTCAGTGATGAAACCATATTTGACGATATATTTTGGTTTGATTTGAGTGTATTTCATCATATAAACCCACATTTATTCATGTAAATAGCATACATTTGTGTTTTCTCCCTAAGTTGAGCTTAATTGTGAAAACATGCTATTTTGTGCCTAAATTAGTCAATTTTATCCCACTTTCATCCCATTTGATTCCTTTATGGTTTTGATGAGTGATTTCAGGTGTAATATATTGGAATGGCTTGATAAGAGTGGCATGGAATTAGGAGAAAACATGAAGAAAACAAAGGAGAAGCACATTAGAGTGTGCGTGCGCGCAACCACCTGTGCCTACGCACAAGAACCACACAGCCATGTGTGCGTACGCACAACTGCCTGTGTGTACGCACAAAAAGAAAATCAGCAAATGTGTGTACGCACACACATCTGTGCGTACGCACAGGTCCCAGCGCGTGACTCATTTATTACAAATCGCTGGGGGCAATTTTTGGCCCTCGAGGGCCCAATTTTGGGACTTTCTGAAGCTGATGAGTGCGATATCTAAGAGGCCCTCTTCCCATGTGAAGGGGGGATGAATTAGGCTTAGATTTCTATCATGTAGTTCATTTTCTAGAGAGAGAAGCTCCCCCTTCTCTCTAGAATTAGGGTTCCTTAGTTTAATTCCTAACCTATGTAATTTGGGCATTGTCAAAATTTGTCACCGTTGTCGGGGAGTTGCAATGGTGTTATTTTTGGCTATTGTATATATGTTAATATGTAAATAGGTTGCTCTTTGGTGGTCTTTTATTTTGTTGATGGTTAGAATTGGGATGCCGGAGGACATTGGACATTCTAGCATTGGTGGGGAAGTCAAGCACAAGCCACCATGGCAAGGCTCTCCCAATTGTCTAAGTTAAAGACATTAAATAAAAGTGCTTGGTAACATCTTTCTAACTCTCCCTCTCTTTTAGCATTTGTTTGTTGAATTTTTTGTTCTTTTAGTTAGCTTAGTTTGGTAGAATTTTTGTGTTGATCTTGTAGTTTTAGGGTAGAATAATTGTTTGGGTTAAAAATGCTATTTTGGATATCAAGTTTGGTGCCTTAGAGCACAAAATTTTTTTGGGAAAAACAGAGCATGTGCATGCGCACATACCTGTGTGTACGCACACAACTCCAATTTTCACATTCCGTGCGCGCATCCCCTTCTTTTTGCGTCCTGTGCGTGCGCACGGACCTGTGTGCATATGCACAGACGGTGAGATAGCTAGCAATCTCGATGCTTCATTTTTCTGAAAAAAAACCTGTGCATGCGCATAGCTCTGTGCGCACGCACAACCACTGAATCCCCCTCTCCTCGCAGTGCATGCACCCCTTGTGCGTGGGAACACCCCCCTCTTTTCCCTTCTGTGCATCTGCACACGCCTTTGTACATGTGCACAGACCCTTATTCTGCTTCTGTTCGTAGCGCCCGCACGTTGTCGTACACATGCACAATAGCATTTTTCCACCTAGTGTGCGTACGCACACGTCCCTGTGTGTACGCACGCCCCTGTTTTCTCACTTTGATGCTTCTTTTCTTCTCTTCTCTCTACTTCTTTTTTTTCTTCTTTCTTCCACCCCTTCCTTCTCTTGCTTTTGCCCTCTTCTCAAATTTCTTTACTTCGTTTTGCTTGGTTTTAATTTTCATTTTGGTAATTATATTAATTTTTGTTTAGTTGTTTGTTAATTAAATAAGTTACAGGTGTTTGCTTAATGTTGATTGATTGGTTGCTTCTTGCTTGAATTTGGTTTCATTCTTGATAAATATATGCACTGGGCATTAAATCTCTGTTTGATTGCCAAAATGCATTTTGTGTTTGATTCATATGTTGTAGCTACCATATGCATTAAACTATATCCTTATTTGGCAACTTGATTATGAATTGTGCACGTTTACTTTAGTGACTTGAGTTGAACTACTTATTCATCATGGTCCTTAAGTGAATATAATCACATAGCAATGTATTTGTTCCTTGTTATTGCTTTGCATTTTTTTAGTCGACTTAACTTGATTCTTATCAAGACTTGTCACTTTTTGTAACAAGCCCCTTATACATGTGATTATTTCATTATTCCTAAGAATGAATAAGTAGTCTCTTTTCATCATTGAATTGGTTATTGTTAATTGTATCATTTTCTATTAATTTTGAACTTTCACTTGCATAATTTCAATATCCAATATCTCATATATTCAATTCACTTTAGTTGTGGTTACCTAGGGTTATTTGTGCATTTACTCTTGCTTATTCTTTACATGCAACCTAGGCCACTTGATTGAGGAACATGCGATTTCTTTTACTTATGTGGTTGCCCTTTTACCCGACCAATGTGTGTGTTCTAAACCATGCGCATTTAGAATATACACATTGTCTTTTATCATACCACACTCATATAATTTTTCCTCAATTCTTATTTGTTTGTTTTATATAGCAACCCAGAGTCCCGGTGCCCACTAGCTGAAGGTGGAGCCTCACATCTCTTCACCCCCAGATTAAGTGCATGCACAGAGGACTGTGCAACGTTTAAGTGTGGGGGAGGATCCACAACTTTGGGGTGTAAATTTCCTTATCTCAACACTTGGACTATTTTTTTCTAATTTTGATAGTATATTTTTGTGAATATTTGTTAGTCTTTTATTACATTATTCTTTGCTTGGTTTGCTTGTATATATCTTAGCTTATTTATAGTTTATTTTTGGTAAATGTTTGCATGTTGCATGGCAGAGTAAATAAGTTTGGTAAAACAACAAAGAATTTTCAAGAAATCTCTTCTAGTGCATTCCATTGATTAGATTTGAAAACTCATTTTTTAATTTGCTTGAAGTATCTTCTTTTGGAACATAGAAAAGAGCTTGAACAAATATCAAGTTAGATTTGAGTTTTGATTGTGTGGTTGCATATTTTCAATCACAAAATTTTGTTCTTGTGTGATAAACTCCTTTTATGATTGTAATATTAGATTTGCTTTAGTCTATATGTCCTATGTTTGTTGTTTCGAATGCAATTAGTATGATTGAGGCCATCTTTGAAATTAAACTCACTAACCATATGGCCAACCCTTACATATACCCTTGTAAACCACTTTTGAGCCTTTAATTCCCCTTTTTTTCATTTTAAGCACAACATTCACCCTAAGTGAAAAAACCATTAATGTCCTTGAATTGTATCTTTGATTAGCTTGGGTTTGAGTGTGTGTTTTAATCAAGTGTGTGTGGGGGGCGGATTTGTGGGAAAACATAGGTAGTTAGTGCTTTAGGTATTCATTAAGAATATTTGGAAAAAAATGGGAAAACACTCATGCATTCATTGCTTGGAACATATGCATCTCTCTTATGATAAAAGAAAAAAAATGTTGGTGTACATACTTTGTTCATAAAAAGAACAAGAAAAAGAAATGATAATAAGAATGTAAATAAGAGATGCATATGCGGTTGAATTGAAAAGAAGCATGCATGAGTGAATGTGAGAAAAGGGATAAATGGGTAGTTAGGATTATCTTGTTATGTATATAGGATGATATAGGATTAGGTGGGATACTTGATCTAATCAAAGATCCAATCTATTAGCCCACTTAACCATATTAATCCTACCCTCACCTTAGCCCCATTACAACCGATTAAAGTCCTCATGATATTTGTATTCATGCATCAAGTATTAGTTGATTGTTAGACAACTTGCAAATCTTTGAGAAACATGATTAAAGGAGGATTGAGTGATTAAGCACTAAACACTGAGCACTAGAGTGTATACATATCCGGTGAGGGGTTCAATCGCTCAATTCTATGTTTCCATCTCTTATCCTATATCTTCTTGCAAGTTGCTTGTTAATTTTTGTAAACTTCAAATCAAATCTTTGGACGTGGATCATATTGCATTGATCCCTTGTCTTAGCCCTAATGATTTATAGTTGGATTGATTGAGCTTCTTTTTGTTGTTCTTGCCAAACTCAATAGGAGATCATAGTATATATATAACATTTAGCATAGTTTCTTGCATGTAGTTAGTTGCATTGAATAAATTGCTTACCTTTTCATTATTCTCCTTTGATTGTGATTAGCTTGAGGACATGCTATTGTTTAAGTGTGGGAGAATTGGTGAATCCATATTTTACGATATATTTTGGTTTAATTTGAGTGGATTTCATCATATAAACCACATTTATTCATGTATATAGCACACTTTTGTGTTCTCTCCCTAAGTTGAGCTTAATTGTGAAAACATGCTATTTTGTGCCTAAATTAGTCAATTTTGTGCCACTTTCATCCCATTCGATGCCTTAATGGTTTTGATGACTGATTTCAGGTGTAATAGGTTGGAATGGCTTGATAAGAGTGGAAGGAAAGTATGGAATTAGGAGAAAACATGAAGAAAACAAAGGAGAAGCACACATTGGAGTGTGCGTGCGCACAACCACCTGTGCGTACGCACAAGAACCACACAACCATGTGTGCGTGCGCACAACTACCTGTGCGTACGTACAAAAAGAAAATCAGCAAATGTGTGTACGCACACACATCTGTGCGTACGCATAGGTCCCACCGCGTGACTCATTTATTGCAAATTGTTGGGGGCGAATTTTAGGCCTCCACGACCCAATTTTGGGACTTTCTGAAGCTGATGAGTGTTATATCAAAGAGGCCCTCTTCCCATGTGAAGGAGGGGAGCAATTAGGGTTAGATTTCTATCATGTAGTTCATTTTATAGAGAGAGAAGCTCCCCTTTCTCTCTAGAATTAGGGTTCCTTAGTTTAATTTCTTGCAATTTCTACTTTTAATTCTTGTCTTCATTTACTTTTCCTTGTCATTTATTGTTATTGCACCTTCTTTACTTTTATTTGTTATTTCCTTTATTTTGTTCTTTTATGTTTATGACACTTTGTTAATTTTAATTTTAATTAATGAAATTTATGTTTCATGCTTCTTGTCATTTAATTTAGTTGTTATCCTACTTTACTTGCTTTTGGTAGTTGTAGATTTATTATTTCTTGCTATTTTACCATGCTTTATTTTCATGCCTTCCAAGTGTTTGATAAAATGCTTGGGTTGGTTTTAGCCTAGTTTTTCTCACTCTTGGTTAAGAAATTGAGTGGTTTGAGTGAACTTGAACGGTGGATGTCCATTCCACATTATATGAGGGTTGTTAATTAATTTGGTTTCCTTGACTCTAAGTGACCCCTTGTGTTGACTTAGGACTTAGGGATTGAGATTAATTATACCTAGTTGACTTATCCTCGATGTAGGGTTGACTAATTGAGATTAATTCACACACAATTATCATGTTTGTGGTCCACAACTAGGATAGGAATCCATAATTTCCTAATTCTCACAAAGAGCCCTTTTTAGTTGCTTTTACTTGCTTTGACTTTTAATCTCTTGTATGTTAAGTTACTTTCTTGCTATTTACATTCCTTGTCTCATGCCATCAAACTCTCATTTCTCCCATAGCCAATAATTTAGCACCTTAATTGCAACTCATAGGGAAGAAGACTGGGAGTCAAAATACTCTCAGTTTATTTTGAGTTGAATTTTAACATTTGATTGATGATCAATGGTTGGGTTTGGACTATACTTACAATGCCAATTTTATTTTGAGATTAAAACTCCAAACCTATGCTTTTTTTCATTATCACTCAGCAAAATGTACAAGAACTTAAGAGATTATTTCAACCGATTGGTAAGGAGAGGCATGGAGAGTTTACCAAGGAAAATGAAGGGTTATGGAGATATAAAGAGAGGATTTATGAGTTTGTGAATTTTGTAACTGATGCACCACTAATTCGTGCTACATCTTGTGCTTAATTGAGTGGATTTTATCCACTATTCTCACATTTATTCACAGAATCCGCATGTTTTACACTTTCCTTCCTAATTTTGTGCTATGATTAAAAACGTGCTTCTTTGGCCTTAAATTTTCTATGTTTAATCCTCTCTTATCACCATTCGATGCCGTGATATGTTTGTTAAGTGCCTTCAGGGTTCATAGGGCAGAATGGCTTAGAGGATGGAAAGGAAGCATGCAAAAGTGGAAGGAATACAAGAAATCGAAGGAATTGCTGAGTTGTCAAGCCTGACCTCTTCGCACTTAATTGACCATAACTTGAGCTACAAAAGTCCAAATGAGTTGCATTGGAAAGCTAACATTCGGGGTTTCGAAATGATATATAATTTAAGGTATTCCATGTTTATTGTTTGTTTCTCCATTTGTTGTTGTTGAATCTCTTGGCTTTGGTTGAGTAATTGGTGGCACTTGAGTTATCAAACTACTCTGTTGACGGATAATTGTTATGTTTGCTAGTTGATTTGAATTTCACTAACTCTAGTCTTTCCATAGGAGTTGACTAGGATCTGGAAAATCAAATTGATTTATCCACTTGACATACCTTCATGGTTAAAGGTTGGCCAAGTGGGAGCAATGAATAATTCTCATCACAATTGATAAGGATAGCTAGGATAGGACATCCAGTTCTCATACTTTGCCAAGAGCTTTTCTAGTTATTAGTTTATTCCTTTTGCCGTTTACTATTCTTGCTTCTTATCTTAAAAACCCCAAAATATACCTTTACATAACCAATAACAAGAACACTTCCCTGCAATTCCTTGAGAGATGACCCAAGGTTTGAATACTTCGGTCATTATTTTTAAGGTTTGTTTCTTGTGACAACTAATTTTTTGTACGAAAGGATTTTAGTTGGTTTAGAAGATATACTTTCAACGAGAGCTTTAATTGTGAAATTCTAGACCACACAAGAATCCGTTCGTCAGTAACTCTGTGTTGATTTGTGTTATTTGGTATGATTTTAGTTTCAGTTCTTGCGAATGTTGGCATTCATTTGGAGCTTTAGATGTTAAAGTGATTTATTGGTAATTGGAGACTTGATTTGGACTCAAATTAGTGTAGTGTGCATATTGTGAATCAGTCAAGGTATAGTTTCAGTTTCTTCTATGTAATATGTAATATTTCTGGACACTTAGGCTAGTAGACATTAGCATAGGATTGAATTGGTTGGTAATGAGTGTTGATGTATGATGATGTTGATGATTGTTACGATTTTGATGAATGTTGAAGTTGATTTATGATGTGGGGTTGAAAATGATGATTATAAGTGTTGATACTAAAATATGAAGCTTGTTGATGTTGATAAATGTTGAAGATAGTGAAATGATGCTTTGAGTTGTAATAATTGAGAATTGGAGATATGAAAGTGAGAATTTTTGGATGATATTGATGAAATTGCATGTTGATAGGTTGTGGAATGATTGGAGAGTATATGAATATAATATAGATACATTAGAATTGGTTTGGATGTAGAGCAATTGGTTTTGAATTGAGAGTTTTGGTAAAATTGAGTTTTTATGGTTTTTGGTAAAAAGAATTTTGGGCCAACTTTGGCGGATCATATCTTGAGCTTCAGTTTTTAAATTGATTGGATTATGTATCAAATTATATATAAATTAAAGAGCTCTAAAATGGTATAGATTTCGTGAAAATAAAAATTTTGTAGAAAAAGATATGATCGTTTAAAGTTGTTGTCAAAAATCTGGATTTGTGATGTTGCAGAAAATTGTAAGTTCTGGTTTTTGTGTGCCCACGCACACATTTGTGCCTACGCTCTAAGCAGAACGAGTGTTGTGACTCGTGCATATGCACACCCTGTGAAATTTGCAAGTTGTGCGTACGCACAACAGCATGCGTACGCACAAGCTGGGAAGAGCCTTCTATTGAGTGCGTCCGTACGTATTCATGCATACACGCAAAATAGAAAATTTTACTTTGTGTGTGTACGCACACCTCTATGCATGCGCACAAGTTGAGAAAATTCTTCTGGGCGTGCGTACACACAATCCTATTGATGAGCGGATAATTTATACGCTTTTTGGCATTGTTTTCATATAGTTTTTAGTAAGTTTAAGCTACTTTTAGGGATGTTTTCATTAGTTTTTATGTTAAATTCACATTTCTGGACTTTACTATGAGTTTGTGTGTTTTTCTGTGATTTCAGGTAAATTCTGACTGAAATTGAGGGATTTGAGCAAAACTCTGAAGAAGGCTGACAAAAGGACTGCTGATGCTGTTGGATTCTGACCTCCCTGCACTCGAAATGGATTTTCTGGAGCTACCGAACTCCAATTGGCGCGCTCTCAACGGCGTTGGAAATTAGACATCCAGGGCTTTCCAGCAATATATAATAGTCCATACTTTATTCGAAGATTGACGACGTAACTTGGCGTTAAACGCCAAGTACACGCTGCTGTCTGGAGTTAAACGCCAGAAAAACGTCATGATCCGGAGTTGAACGCCCAAAACACGTCATAACCTGGAGTTTGACACCAAGAAATGCCTTAGCTCGTGGAATGATCAAGCTCAGCCCAAGCATACACCAAGTGGGTCCCGGAAGTGGATTTATGCATCAATTACTTACTCATGTAAACCCTAGTAGCTAGTCTAGTATATATAGGACATTTATCTATTGTATTAGACATCTTTGATCTCAGTTTTGTTTTATTCTTCATCTTAGGGGATCATTGATCACGTTAGAGGAGGCTGGCCATTCGGCCATGCCTAAACTCTTTGCTTATGTATTTTCAACGGTGGAGTTTCTGCACACCATAGATAAAGGGTGTGGAGCTCTGCTGTACCTCAAGTATTAATGAAATTCTATCTTCTTTTATTCAAATCTCTCTTATTCTTATTCCAAGATATTCATTCGTACCCAAGAACATGATGAATGTTATGAGTCAGATTACCCTCATTATCATTCTCACTTATGAATGCGCGTGATTGACAACCATGTCCGTTCTACATGCAGAGCTTGAATGTGTATCTCTTAGATTCCCCAACAGAATCTTCGTGGTATAAGCTAGATGATGGCGGCATTTATGAGGGTCCGGAAAGTCTCACCTTGTCTGTGGTATTCCGAGTAGGATCCTGGGAATCCGGAAAGTCCAACCTTGTCTGTGGTGTTCCGAGTAGGATTCCGGTAATGAATGACCGTGACGTGCTTCAAACTTTAACCTGCTGGGCGTTAGTGACAGACGCAAAGAGGGATTCTATTCCAGTAGGAGCGGGAACCAACCGGTGATTAGCCGTACTGTGACAGAGTGCGTTAGCATAGTTTTCACTGCGAGGATGGGATGTAGCCATCAGCCATGGGTGATGCCTCCAGACTGGTTAGCTGTGCGAGTGACAGCCGCACAGGATATTTCCCCGTGAGGAATGAAAGTAGCCACAGTTGATGGTGAACCCCTATACAAAGCTTGCCATGGAAAGGAGTAAGAAGGACTGAAGTAGAAGGAGTAGGAGAACAGGCGTCCAAGAGCTCTACAGCATCTCCATCCGCTTATCTGAAATTCCCACCAATGAATCTGCATAAGTGTTCTATCCCTTTTATTATTTCTTCTTTTATTATTAATTATTCGAAAACCCATAAACCATTTTTAATCTGCCTAACTGAGATTTGCAAGGTGACTATAGCTTGCTTCATACCAACAATCTCTGTGGATTCGACCCTTACTCACGTAAGGTTTATTACTTGGACGACCCAGTACACTTGCTGGTTAGTTGAACGGAGTTGTGTCCACTAGTGCCAATTTCTAAAATCCAATTACAAGAAAATAGGAATCACAATTTCGTCCACCAAGTTTTTGGCGCCGTTGCCGGGGATTGTTCGGGTTAACAAACTGACGGTTCATCTTGTTGCTCAGATTAGGTAATTTTCTTTCCAAAAATTTTTTTAAAAAAAATTTTTCTTTTATTTTTCGTTTTTTCCAACTGTTTTTCGAAAAAAATTAATAAAAATACAAAAAAATTAGAAAATCATAAAAATCAAAAATATTTTGTGTTTCTTGTTTGGATCTTGTGTTAATCTTTAAGTTTGGTGTCAATTGCATGCTTTAAAATTTTTCTTGCATTTTCGAAAATCCCATGCATTCATAGTGTTCTTCATGATCTTCAAGTTGTCTTGACAAGTCTTTTTGTTTGATCTTGATGATTTCTTGTTTTGTGTCTTTTGTTGTTTTCATGGCATTTTGAGCATTCATATTTTCCATGCATTAAAGATTTCAAGTTTGGTGTCTTGCATGTTTTCTTTGCATCAAAAATTTTCAAATTATTTCTTGATGTTCATCATGATCTTCAAAGTGGTTTGGTGGTCATCTTGACATTCATAACATTCTTGCATGCATTCATGTTTTGATCTAAAAATTTCATGCATTGAATATTTTGTTGTGTTTTCTCTTTCATAATTAAAATTCAAAAAAATCAAAAAATATCTTTTCCTTATTTTCCTCAAATTTTCGAAATTTTGGGTTGACTTGGTCAAAAATTTTTAAAATTAGTTGTTTCTTACAAGTCAAGTCAAAAATTTCAATTTTAAAAAAATCTTATCTTTTCAAAATCGTTTTTCAAAAATCATATCGTTTCATTTTTTTTATAAATTTCGAAAATTTCAAAAATTCTTTTTCAAAATATTTTCAAAATCTTTTTCTTATCGTTATATCTAATTTGGCGAAATTAACTAACAAGTAATGTGATTGGTTCAAAAATTGAAGTTTGTTACTTTCTTGTTAAGAAAGGTTCAATCTTTAAGTTCTAGAATCTTATCTTTAGTTTCTTGTTAGTTAAGTCATTTTTAAAATTAAATCTTTTTCAAAATATCTTTTTTTTAAATATATCATTTGATCGTTTATCTTATCTTTTTCAAAAACATTTATCTTTTTCAAAATTTGATTTCAAAATATCTTATCTTTTTCTTATCTTTTCAAAATTTGATTTCAAATCTTTTTCAAAGCAACTAACTAACTTTTGTTGTTTCTTATCTTTTTCAAACCAATCTAACTACCTATCCCTCTCTAATTTTCGAAAATTCTCCCTCTCTTTTTCAAAAATTCTTTTTGTTTTAAATTTTAATTTTAATTATATTTCATCTTTAATTTTCGAAAATTACTAACCACTTTTTCAAAATTGTTTTCGAAAATTTCTTTCTCTTCTCTTATTCTATTTAATTAATTAATTACTAACACTTCTCTTCACCTCTCTTCATCCACAAATCCGAATCTCCTTCTTCATTCTTCTACCTCTTTCTTCTTCTACTAACATAAGGGAATCTCTATACTGTGACATAGAGGATTCCTCTTTCTTTTCTTGTTTTCTTCTCTTTCATATGAGCAGGAACAGGGAAAAAGGCACTCTTGTTGAAGTTGATCCAGAACCTGAAAGGACTCTGAAGAGAAAATTAAGAGAAGCTAAATTACAACAATCCAGAAATAACCTTTCAGAAATTTTCGAACAAGAGAAGGACATGGCAGCCGAAAATAATAATAATAATAATGCAAGGAGAATGCTTGGTGACTTCACAAAGCCAACATCCAAGTTTGATGGAAGAAGCATCTCCATTCCTGCCATTGGAGCCAATAACTCTGAGCTTAAGCCTCAACTAGTTGCTTTAATGCAACAAAACTGCAAGTTTTATGGACTTCCATCTGAAGATCCTTATCAGTTTTTAACTGAATTCTTGCAAGTCTGTGATACTGTAAAGACGAATGGAGTTAATCCTGAAGTCTACAGACTCATGCTTTTCCCTTTTGCTGTAAGAGACAGAGCTAGAATATGGTTGGATTCACAACCTAAGGATAGCCTGGACTCTTGGGATAAGCTGGTCACTGCCTTCTTGGATAAATTCTTTCCTCCTCAAAAGCTGAGCAAGCTGAGAGTGGATGTTCAAACCTTCAAACAAAAAGATGGTGAATCCCTCTATGAAGCTTGGGAAAGATACAAGCAGCTGACCAAAAGATGTCCATCTGACATGTTTTCAGAATGGACCATGTTAGATATATTCTATTATGGTCTTTCTGAATTTTCGAAAATGTCACTGGATCATTCTGCAGGTGGATCTATTCACCTGAAGAAAACACCTGAAGAGGCTCAAGAACTCATTGACATGGTTGCTAACAACCAGTTCATGTATACCTCTGAGAGGAATTCTGTGAATAATGGGGTCCCTCAGAAGAAAGGAGTTCTTGAAATTGATGCTCTGAATGCCATACTGGCTCAGAACAAAGTGTTGACTCAACAGGTCAACATGATCTCTCAAAATCTGAATGGATTGCAACATGCATCCAACAGTACTAGAGAGGTAGCTTCTGAAGAAGCTTATGATCCTGAGAACCCTACCATGGCAGAGGTTAATTATCTGGGTGAACCATATGGAAATACCTATAACCCATCATGGAGAAATCATCCAAATTTCTCCTGGAAGGATCAACAAAAACCTCAACAAGGTTTTAACAATGGTGGACGCAATAGGCTGAATAATAGTAAGCCATATCCATCATCTTCTCAGCAACAGACAGAGAACTCTGAACAAAATAATTCTAATTTAGCCAATATAGTCTCTGATCTGTCAAAGGCCACTTTCAGTTTCATGAATGAAACAAGATCCTCCATTAGGAATTTGGAGGCACAAGTAGGCCAGCTGAGTAAGAAAGTTATTGAAACTCCTCCCAGTATTCTTCCAAGCAATACAGAAGAAAATCCAAAAGGAGAATGCAAAGCCATTGACTTAGTCAACATGGCCGAATGCACAAAGGAGGAGGAGGACGAAAATCCCAGTGAAGAAGACCTCCTGGGATGTCCTTCAAGCAAGAAGGAGTTTCCTATTAAGGATCCTGAGAAATCTGAGGCTCATACAGAGACCATAGAGATTCCATTAAATCTCCTTCTGCCATTCATGAGCTCTGACTATTATTCGTCCTCTGAAGAGGATGAAGATGTGACTGGTGAGCAAGTTGCTCAATATTTAGGAGCTATCATGAAGCTGAATGCCAAGCTGTTTGGTAATGAGACTTGGGAAAGTGAACCTCCCTTGCTCATTAGTGATTTGGATACTTGGATTCAGGAAACTCTACCTCAAAAGAGACAAGATCCTGGCAAGTTCTTAATACCTTGCACCATTGGCACCATGAGCTTTGAGAAAGCTCTATGTGATCTTGGGTCAGGAATAAACCTTATGCCACTCTCTGTAATGGAGAAGCTAGGGATCATTGAGGTACAACCTGCCTTGTTCTCATTACAATTGGCAGACAAGTCATAAGAGAAGCTCATGGGATAGTAGAGGACGTGCTAGTAAAGGTTGAAGGCCTTTACATCCCTACTGATTTCATAATCCTAGATACTAGGAAGGAAGATGATGAATGCATCATCCTAGGAAGACCTTTCCTAGCCACAGCAGGAGCTGTGATAGATGTCAATAGAGGTGAGCTAGTCCTTCAATTAAATGGAGAATATCTTGTGTTTCAAGCACATGGCCATCCCTCTGTGACAAAAGAGAGTAAGCATGAAGAGCTTCTCTCAGTTCAAGGTCAAGAAGAGCCCACACAGTCAGACTCTAAGTTTGGTGTTGTGAAGCCACAACCAAACTCTAAGTTTGGTGTTCAAACCCCATATCCAAACTCTAAGTTTGGTGTTGGGACTAGACAACATTGACTTGATTGCTTTGTGGCTCCATGAGAGCCACTGTCAAGCTATTGACATTAAAGAAGCGCTTGTTGGGAGGCAACCCAATTTTATTTAACTAATTTTATTTTATTTTGTTTCTTTGTTATTTTTGTGTTTAATTAGGTACATGATCATGTGGAGTCACGAAAAAAATCAAAAAAAAAAAAAAAAAAAAAAAAAAAAAAAAAAAAAAAAAATTTTTCACCCTGGAGGACGCACGGGCTGGCGTTCAACGCCCAGAAGATGCATCTGTCTGGCGTTCAACGCCAGAACAGAGCATCTTTCTGGCGCTGAACGCCCAAAACAAGCTACATCCTGGCGTTTAACGCCAGGATGCGCACACAGAGGGCAATCTGGCGCTGAACGCCAGAAACAAGCTTGAAACTGGCGTTCAACGCCAGAAACAAGCATCACATGGGCGTTTAACGCCCAGAACATGCACCAATGGGCGTTTGAACGCCAGAATGATGCATGAAGGCAATTTACACGCCTATAGGGTGAAGGAATGGTATTTCTTTTCACCTCAGGATCTGTGGACCCCACAGGATCCCCACCTCAGGATCTGTGGACCCCACAGGATCCCCACCTACCTTTTCTTTTAATCCTAATCACACTCTCCTAATCCAAATCTCATTTTCAATGTCACACTTCCCAAAAACCTTCACCAATCACCTCAACCCCTCTTCCCAATTTCCCCATGCACCATTCACATCCACCTCCTCTTCCCCATAAACCCCACATACCCCCATTACATTCAAATTCAATTTCCCACCCTTTCCCACCCAAAATGGCCGAAACATAACCCTCCCCCCTCCCTATAAATACCTCTCCTTTCTTCTTCATTTTCACACAACACTACCCATTCTTCTCTCATTTAGCCGAACCCCCTCCTCTCCTTCTCTACCAAAATTTTCTTCTTCTTCTTCTACTCTTCTTTTCTTTTTTTGCTCGAGGACGAGCAAATTTTAAGTTTGGTGTGGTAAAAAGCCTAAGCTTTTTATTTTTCATTCACCATCAATGGCACCCAAGACCGGAGTTTCCTCAAGAAAAGGAAAAGGGAAGGCAAGAGCTTCCACTTCCGAGTCATGGGAAAAGGAGAGATTCATCTCCAAGAGCCACCAAGACCACTTCTATGATGTTGTGGCAAAGAAGAAGGTGATCCCCGAGGTCCCTTTCAAGCTCAAAAAGAATGAGTATCCGGAAATCCGACATGAAATTCAAAGAAGAGGGTGGGAAGTCATAACCAACCCCATGCAACAAGTCGGAATATTGATGGTTCAAGAGTTCTATGCTAATGCATGGATCACTAAGAACCATGATCAAAGTATGAACCCGAATCCAAAGAACTATATCACAATGGTTCGGGGGAAATACTTAGATTTCAGTCCGGAAAATGTGAGGTTGGCGTTTCATTTACCCATGATGCAAGGTGATGAACGCCCCTACACAAGAAGGGTCAACTTCAATCAAAGGTTGGACCAAGTCCTAATGGACATTTGTGTGGAAGGCGCCCAATGGAGAGTAGACTCCAAAGGCAAACCGGTCCAACTAAGAAGACTGGACCTCAAGCCTGTAGCTAGAGGATGGTTGGAGTTCATCCAAAGATCCATCATCCCTACAAGCAACCGATCTGAAGTTACTGTGGATCGGGCCATCATGATTCATAGCATCATGATTGAGAGGAAGTAGAGGTTCATGAAGTCATCTCTAATGAACTCTACAAAATAGCCGACAAGCCTTCATACATGGCACGGCTAGCTTTCCCCACCTTATATGTCATTTATGCTACTCAGCTGGAGTTATCAAGATGGAGATGTCTCCATCGAAGAAGACAAGCCCATCACAAAGAAGAGGATGGAGCAAACAAGGGAAGTTCCTCACGGCCCCCAAGGAGAACATGAGGAAGTTCATCAACAAATGCCTCATGGAATGCACTTTCCCCCTAACAACTATTGGGAGCAACTTAGTACCTCTTTGGAAGACTTGAGCCATAATGTGGAACAACTAAGGGTGGAACACCATGAACACGCCCTCACTATCCAAGAAATAAGAGAAGATCAAAGAGCTATGAGGGAGGAGCAACAAAGGCAAGGAAGGACATAGAAGAGTTGAAGAACATCATTGGTCCTTCAAGAAGAAGACGCCACTAAAGGTGGATTCATTCCTTGATCTTTATTTTCTTTCTGTTTTCGGTTTTAAGTGTTATGTTTATCTATGTTTTTGTGTCTCTACTTCATGATCATTAGTGTGTAACCATGCCTTAAAGCTATGAATAAAATCCATTAGTCTTTCACCTCTCTTAAAAGAAAAATGTTTTAATTCAAAAGAACAAGAAGTACATAATTTTCGAAATTATTAGTGAATTTAATTTAATATATTGATGTGGTGGCAATAATTTTTGTTTTCTGAATGAATGAATGAACAGTGCATATTTTTGATCTTGTTGTTTATGAGTGTTAAAATTGTTGGCTCTTGAAAGAATGATGAAAAGAGAAAATGTTATTGATGATCTGAAAAAATCATGAAATTGATTCTTGAAGCAAGAAAAAGCAGCAAAAAAAAAAAAGTGGCGAAAATTTTAGCAAAGATCCAAGGCTTTGAGCATTAATGGATAGGAGGGCCCAAGGAAATTAAAATCCAGGCCTAAGCGGCTAAATCAAGCTGTCCCTAACCATGTGCTTGTGTCATGAAGGTCCAAGTGAAAAGCTTGAGACTGAATGGTTAAAGTCGTGATCCAAAGCTAAAGAGTGTGCTTAAGAGCTCTGGACACCACTAACTGGGGACTTTAGCAAAGCTGAGTCACAATCTGAAAAGGTTCACCCAGTTATGTGTCTGTGGCATTTGTGTATCCGGTGGTAATACTGGAAGACAAAGTGCTTAGGGCCACAGCCAAGACTCATAAGTAGCTGTGTTCAAGAATCAACATGCCTAACTAGGAAAATCAATAACACTATCTGAAATTCTAAGTTCCTAGAGACACCAATCACTCTGAACTACAAAGGAAAAATTGAGATGCCAAAACTGTTCAGAAGCAAAAAGCTACAAGTCCCGCTCATGTAATTAAATTAATATTCATTGATATTTTGGACTTTATAGTATATTCTCTTCTTTTATCCTATTTGATTTTCAGTTGCTTGGGGACAAGCAACAATTTAAGTTTGGTGTTGTGATGAGCGGATAATTTATACGCTTTTTGGCATTGTTTTCATATAGTTTTTAGTAAGTTTAAGCTACTTTTAGGGATGTTTTCATTAGTTTTTATGTTAAATTCACATTTCTGGACTTTACTATGAGTTTGTGTGTTTTTCTATGATTTCAGGTAAATTCTGACTGAAATTGAGGGATTTGAGCAAAACTCTGAAGAAGGCTGACAAAAGGACTGCTGATGCTGTTGGATTCTGACCTCCCTGCACTCGAAATGGATTTTCTGGAGCTACAGAACTCCAATTGGCGCGCTCTCAACGGCGATTGGAAAGTAGACATCCAGGGCTTTCCAGCAATATATAATAGTCCATACTTTTATTCGAAGATTGACGACGTAACTTGGCGTAAACGCCAAGTACATGCTGCTGTCTGGAGTTAAACGCCAGAAAAACGTCATGATCCGGAGTTGAACGCCCAAAACACGTCATAACCTGGAGTTTGACACCAAGAAATGCCTTAGCTCGTGGAATGATCAAGCTCAGCCCAAGCATACACCAAGTGGGCCCCGGAAGTGGATTTATGCATCAATTACTTACTCATGTAAACCCTAGTAGCTAGTCTAGTATATATAGGACATTTTATCTATTGTATTAGACATCTTTGATCTCAGTTTTGTTTTATTCTTCATCCTAGGGGATCATTGATCATGTTAGGGAGGCTGGCCATTCGGCCATGCCTAAACTCTTTGCTTATGTATTTTCAACGGTGGAGTTTCTGCACACCATAGATTAAGGGTGTGGAGCTCTGCTGTACCTCAAGTATTAATGAAATTCTATCTTCTTTTATTCAAATCTCTCTTATTCTTATTTCCAAGATATTCATTCGTACCCAAGAACATGATGAATGTTATGAGTCAGATTACCCTCATTATCATTCTCACTTATGAATGCGCGTGATTGACAACCATGTCCGTTCTACATGCAACAGAGCTTGAATGTGTATCTCTTAGATTCCCCAACAGAATCTTCGTGGTATAAGCTAGATAGATGGCGGCATTTATGAGGGTCCGGAAAGTCTCACCTTGTCTGTGGTATTCCGAGTAGGATCCTGGGAATCCGGAAAGTTCAACCTTGTCTGTGGTGTTCCGAGTAGGATTCCGGTAATGAATGACCGTGACGTGCTTCAAACTTTAACCTGCTGGGCATTAGTGACAGACGCAAAAGAGGGATTCTATTCCAGTAGGAGCGGGAACCAACCGGTGATTAGCCGTACTGTGACAGAGTGCGTTAGCATAGTTTTCACTGTGAGGATGGGATGTAGCCATCAGCCATGGGTGATGCCTCCAGACTGGTTAGCTGTGCGAGTGACAGCCGCACAGGATATTTTCCCGTGAGGAATGAAAGTAGCCACAGTTGATGGTGAACCCTATACAAAGCTTGCCATGGAAAGGAGTAAGAAGGACTGAGTAGAAGGAGTAGGAGAACAGGCGTCCAAGAGCTCTACAGCATCTCCATCCGCTTATCTGAAATTCCCACCAATAAATCTGCATAAGTGTTCTATCCCTTTTATTATTTCTTCTTTTTATTATTAATTATTCGAAAAACCCATAAACCATTTTAATCTGCCTAACTGAGATTTGCAAGGTGACCATAGCTTGCTTCATACCAACAATCTCTGTGGATTCGACCCTTACTCACGTAAGGTTTATTACTTGGACGACCCAGTACACTTGCACTTGCTGGTTAGTTGAACGGAGTTGTGTCCACTAGTGCCAATTTCTAAAATCCAATTACAAGAAAATAGGAATCACAATTTCGTCCACCACCTATGCATATGCATAATGCCCTATTTTTCAATGAAAATCGTGGTTTTCAACCGTTTTACCTTCCCGGTAAGCTCGTAAACTTTCGTAATGCTTATCTAGGATGTCTTATCTTGTTTTTAGGCATTGAAACATAGAAAATACCCTAAGTGAGTTTAACTAGATATTTTCTGGTAAAAAATTTAGAAGATGGGGACTTAGGTTTCTAAAGTTGTGAGTTGATCGTTCGAGTACTATATTGATGATGAGTGTGATGAGCTATGGAAATAAGAAAAATTGATAATATTTGTGATGAGTCTGGGACTCGAAGACAAATGCGAAAAATATTTTATACTAAAAGTGATCAGTGATGAAATATATAATGTTTTATTCTGGTATTGTTGAGATGTTATGCACCTGGCAGGGACGGTAGGTTAATTTCGCCTGTCGAGGTCGTGGAGGCGGTGTAAGGGCAGTGGTTAGTCCCGCTTACGTTGAGATGTGAGGTCTGTGACTGAGTATCTGATAAATCTATATTTCATGGTATTTATTTGCTCTAATTGAGTGGATTTTATCAACTTTTCCTACACTTATTTAATGAAATAGCTTGGTTTTGTAAACTCTCCATAAATTGTGCACAAAAGTGAAAACATGCTTTTTAGCCCTTAGTTGCTAAATTTTAGCCACTTTAATTCCATTTGATGCCTTGATATATTTTTTGAGTGATTTAAGCTTACAAGGCTAATATGGATTAAAGAAGTAAGGAAAAAGCATGCAAAAGTGGAGAAATCATGAAGAAATGGAGTGTGTGCACTACCTTTTGTGTGTACAACACAGGTGGAAAAATCACCAAGTGTGTGTACGCACATGTGCCAGCACGTGACCTCATTAATGCAATTTGCTGGCAGTGATTTTTGGGCCTCCATAAGGCAATCCAACTTATTTTTGAAGCTATTTCAACCCTAATTCAAGACGAGACAAGGGGAAGGCAATTAGGTTTAGCTTTAGTAACATGCTTTAGGTTATTGTAGAGAGAGAAGCCCTCTCATCTCTCTAGAATTAGGATAGGTTTAGTTAGTTTTCTCTTAGATTGATGTTTTCTTGTATTGATTTAGTTTCTATACTATTTCTTCTTCTAGCTTCTTGCTTCTTTTACTTTTACTTGATATTTTTCTTTTAGTTATTTTATTGTTAATGAACACTTGTTAATTTGAGTTTCCATTCATGCAATCTAATGTTTCTTTGTTTATTGTTATTTAATTGAGTTGTTATTACCATTTTTTACTTTTGGTAGCTTTAGAATTTATTATCATTGCAATTTAATATGATTTTATTCATGCACACCAAGTGTTTGATAAAATGCTTGACTTAGTTTTTGCTTAGTTTTTCCTCACTCTTGGCTTGGGATTGAGAACATTGGTGACCTTGAGTCATTGATGTTCATTATTGATTGATATATTATGGTAGTTAATTAATTTGGTTTCCACTAACTCTAATCTTTCACTAAGCTAATTCGGGAGTAGACTAGGACTTGTGGATTGAGATTAATTATACCTACTTGACTTATCCTCGATGTTAGGGTTGACTAAGTAGGATTAACTCTTCATAATCATCATATGTTTGTGCTCAATGGCTAGGATGGGTAACCTTGACTCTCAATCCTTGCCAAGAAGTTCTTAGCATTTGAATTTTCCTTTTTCTTGATTAATTGCCATGAGTTTAATTGTTTTGAAATTCAATCATTGTTTTCCTCTTTAATTTCTTGCTATTTATATTTCTTGCATCTTGCAATCTCAACCCCCATTCCCTCGTAGCCAAGAATTGAGCATCTCATTACAACTCATAGGAAAGATGATTCAGGACTTAAAACTCCCGGTTATTTTGTATTCATTGTGACTATTCTTTGAATTAAACTTTGATTGATGGTCAATTGTTGCATTTGGACTATGCTTGCAACAAAGAAATTCTATTTGTGAAATTTCTAACCCACTTTTGGCCTTCATCAAGTTTTTGCGCCGCGGTTGCGGGGAGTTGCAATGGTGTTATATTAATGGCTATTGTGAATATGTTAATATGTAAATAGCTTGCTTCTTTTGGTTGTTTGCTTACTTTTGTTAGTTGTTAGGAGTTTGTTTTAGTTTCTCTTTCTAGCTTTTGTATTTTATTTCTCTTTTCTCTATGATTTATCACCCTTTTGGCTTGGAGTTTGGTTGTTATAATGTTGTAGGAAGTGAGAATCTCAATGATGGAATGCATCATGGTTTGTGGGATCAATTGAGTGAGGAGCCATATGTCTCTAGGCAACCCTCTTAGCAACAACCTCCTCCATATCCTTAAGGCAACTACCCACCTCTTGATGCACACCAATACAACCCAAACCTTTAATATTATGATCAACCTTACTCACAAGCCACATCACACTATTACCAAACACCTCCACATGAGCCTAACTTATACCCACCATACCATCAACCTTATGTGCCTCATGAACAACCTTATGAACTACATTTAGAACCACCACAATTTCAACATCAATACCCCACACCACCTCAATACTCTTATCAATATCAACCACCTTCTACATATGAGGATGAGGACCTCCTCCCACATGAGGAACCTCCCTTTTCCCTATAACCTTCAACGGAAGAAGCCTTCCAATTCTTCATTAAAAAGAAAGAAAAGTACCAAAAGAGGCAAAACAACATCATGGATACCTTAGCCGGAACCCTATCCCACTATGTCTCACTACATTCTTCCAACAATTCAAGCACTTCCATGGATAAAAGTAAAGAATAAACTTCAATTGAAGCTTGTGGAGTGGAAGAGAGCTTGGAACTACAAGGGAAAGAAGAAAAATTGGAGCATGAGTTGCAAGAGGAGGAGGTTGAGATCAAGGAACTAGAAGAAGTGGTTGAAGAATTTGAAGAACCTGAACAAGAAAACAAGCTTGAGAAAATTTGTCAAGAAGTGGAGATCATACAAGAAGCACTATCACCTCCTTCATTTAAGTGGGTAACATCCTTAACCTTGAGCTTCATTATTCCACTTGAATATGGTTTGATTGAAAATGATAGTCAACTTAGGAATAATTGTGAATTGGAAAATAAAGAAAAAGTAGGTCGTGGTTGGAAACATGATCCTAGGTTCATAAAAGTTGAATTTTTGAAGTTTTGCTTTAATGGTTGGTGTAATTCTCAAGTAAGTAGATCTTGGAGGATGTTTGAATGCTTGAGTGAGAGTTCTAGATGCTTGCCACCCGGATGGAATCATATAAGTCAACAAGAAGATCAGGTGCACAAGATTTGGGATCCCGGAGGCTATTGGTGAAAAAACATTGGTGGGGATTCAAGAAAGACTTCAGACACAAGCCACCATAGCAAGGGCTCTCCCAATTGTCTAACTTAAACACAATAAATAAAAGTGTCAGGTGGGAGACACCCCACCATGGTAAACTTTTCTAAACCTGTCTTTGTATATAGTTTTAATTTATTGCATTTTGTTTCTTGTAGATAGCTTATGTTTAGTTAATTTCAAGCTTAGTTAGGTTGAATTTTAGTTTGGATCATGTGGTTTTGCAATGTTGGATGTTTTGGGATTGAAACCCTTTTGTTGAGCTCAAGTTTGGTGCCTTAGAGCTCAAAAAATTTTGGAAAAAATAGAGCATGTGCTGCGCACATCCCTTTGCACAGTCCCTATTCAGAGTGCTTGCACGCCTCGTGCGTGGGTGCCCCTTTATATTTTGCGCTTTGTGCAAACGCACCCACTTGTGGATCCGCATGCAAACCACTTTTCGTGCACTGTGTGCGAGCGCACCAGCCTGTGCGTCCGCACACCAACTTATACCCTTTCTACTGGGAGCGCTGGCACATCCTATGCGTATGTACCCCTGTCAATTTTTGCTTCTATCCAGGGCGCTCGCACCAGCTTGTACATGTGCACCCTACCCCTTTTTTCTTTTTGTGTGTACACACCTCCGTGTACGCACACACCACTTGCATGTTAAAAAATTCTCTTTGTATGCGTACGCACATATCGATTTCCAATGTCTGCCCGAAGCGCTCGCACAAGCTTATGTGTGCGCACAACCCCATTTCACACTTTTTGTGCATGCGCACGGACCTGTGTGCGTGCGCACAACCCTGTTTTCACACCACTATACTTTTCTTCTCTTTTCTTCTTTTTCCTTTTTTTTTCCCTTTCTTCTTTCTCGTCTTCTACCATCATCTGCCACTATCACTCATCACCCACCATCATTTTTTTACTTAGTTTGTTAGTTAATTAGTTAGTATTTAGTTAGTTAGTAGCTTAATTTTTCTATTTAATTTCTATTTTGGTGATAAGTGTTAGGTTATAGATTTGATCTACTACTTATTAATGCTGAAATTATTTAGTGTTTGATATCTTTATTGAGGTTATACTTTGTTACTTGGTATTGAGTTTTAAATGTTGGACATTTTTACATACCAAATGCTTATGATATTGCCTTCATGAATCTTGTTGGATTTCTAAATTACATGTTGTAGCTAGACACCATGTAATTTGAATTCACTATCTATTATTAGGCAATTGTATGTGGTTGATGCATTTTTTGTTAGGTGATGCTTGTTTATTTGGACTTTAATTTAAGTCACCTAGTTGATGCATTGAAATTAAGGAATTGTGAAATTGAATCATAAGCATACCTAGTGACATTTTTTGAGCTTTTTAAGCTTTGTGGACTATGCTTGCCATGTTTTTCACTTCATATCATTTAGGCATTGCAAGCAAACTTTTCTCTAATATCCATTTCACATTTACTTGATTCTTGCTT
>QBTX01000787.1:0-61976 GCA_003063285.2 Arachis monticola | reverse complement strand
TAGAGATTGTGTATGAAGCAAGCTATGGTTCACTTGGAATCTCAGTCAGGCAAAATCAAATGGTATGTTATTAAAACGCATAAAACATAAAGATAAGATAACGATACTTAGTAATCATTGTAGGAATTCGAATCAAGCGTATGAAGATTCCTTCCCTTCCGTCTCTCTGCTTCATCCACTGTCTCTTATCCAATCCTTCCTCCTCCTTTCCATCGCAACTTAACGCAAGGTTTCACCGTTGTCATGGCACCTACCACCTCTCATGGAAATGTATCAACGCACCCTGTCAGCTCACGGCTATCCCATCTGTCGTTTCTCGATCAGGCCGGAATAGAATCCAGTGATTTTTGCGTCTGTCTCTAACGCCCCCGCCCCCGCCCCCGCCCTCACGAGTTTTGAGCACGTCACAGAATTCAATCATTGGAATTCCTACTCAGAATACCAAGACAAGGTTAGACCTTCCGGATTCTCTTGAAATTGCCGCCATCCATTCATAGCCTTATACCACGAAGAACTCTACCGTCACGGAAAGGCTGGCTCGGGTCAGCGAGCACTCTTTGCAGCGCGATTCAACCATGCACGTGTATCGAGGAAATCCAAGAAAATTCACCCGAATTCGAAGGTAGAACGAGTGGTCATGTCAGCTACTATAATCTAGGTGAGATGATGATGATGTCACGGATCATCACATTTCATCAAGTTGAAGAACAATGTATATCTTAGAACAAGAACAAGCGGAATTTGAATAGAAGAACAATACTTAATTGCATTAATACTCAGCTACAGCAGAGCTCCACACCTTATTATCTATGGTGTGTAGAAACTCCACCGTTGAAAATACATCATAACAAGGTCTAGCCATGGCGACATGCCACCTCCCAATGATCTAAATATCATAAAAAATGAAGATATACAAATCTTAAATTTGATAACATTTTTGCAACTTATAGAACAACTAGTGCCTAAGTGTACAGAGATGCAGTAGAAAACATAAATACAATCCACTTCGGCGCCCACTTGTTGTGTCCTTGGGCTGAGCAATGAAGCATTTTGCGTAGAGACTACTCGTTGGAGTTAAACGCCACTTTTATGCCAGTTGGCGTTAACTCCCATTTTGTGCCAATTCACGGCGTTTAACCTGGATTCTGCAGGTGATCTTTAATACGCCGAGTTGCCACCTCAAATCTTGGCAAAGTATGGACTATCATATATTGCGGCAAGCCTAGATGTCTAGTTTCCACGCTGTTGAAGCCGCCAATTGGCTTCTATGACTCCAGAAAAATCCACTTCGAGGTGCAGGGGAAAGTCAGAATCAACACAGCCATCTGCAGTCCCCTCTTTCAGTCTCTGTAATCAATTTTGCTTCACACAGTCCCTCAATTCAGCCATAAAATACTAAATCACAGAAAAAACCAAACACAAAACTCATCAGAAAGTCCATAAAAAGTAATTTAACTAAATATAACTAACTAACCCGTAACCTAAAGTAACAATAGGAAACTAGCCTAATCATTACCAAAGAACATAACTAAAAACAATGCAAAAAGCGTACAAATTATCCGCTCACACAACACCAAACTAAATTGTGTATGTCCTCAACCAACTGAAAATCAGAATATAAGATAAAAGAAGAGAATACTATTAAGACTCCAAAATTATCAATGAAACTTACTCAATTAGATGAGCGGGACTAGTAGATTTTATGCTCTACTGAACAGTCTCTTGGCATCATCACTCTATTCCTTTGAAGATTGCGAGATGCCGATGGCTTCTTTAGGAACTCACAATCCAGAGAAGGTTATTGAATCTCAGTTAAGTATGAGATTCTTGAACACAGCTACTTCATGAGTCTTGCCGTTAAAGGCCAAAGCACTCTGTCTTCCAGTATACCACCTAGAGTATCCATACAATGCCACAGTACACCATAATTGGTGAACCTTTTTCAGATGTGACTCAGCTTGCTAGAGTCCCACAATTTAGGTGTCCAGGTTCTTAGCACACTCTTTTGCCTTTGATCACAACTTTTTTTTTTCTTTCTTTTCTCTTCTTCTTTTTTTGTGTTTCTTTTCTCTCCCTCTTTTTCTCTTTCTTCTTTACCTTTTTCTTTGTTCATGGAATCATTTTATATATCTTTCACGTATGCCTTCAGTTATACCATGTCTCCTTTTTCATCATTCTTTCAAGAGCCAACAATTTTAACATTCATGTAACAACAAATTACAAAAACATATGCACTGTTCAAGCATACATTCATAAAAACTCAAAACAATATTGTCACCACATCCAAATGGATTGATAGCTAGTTTTTATAGATTGATGTTGAAATCTGTATTGATTCTACTTAAAATTAAAAAAAAAAAAACATTTTCATTTAGAAGGTGTGGCATTCATAAGGCATTCATAACTTTAAGGCATAGACACAAGATACAGTACATTAGTCACAAGACACAAAACATAGACAAACATAAGCATAAATTTTTCGAAAAAACAGAAAAAATAAAGAACAGTAAATTAAAAACGTCCTCCTTAAATGATCGCTGCTCTTCCTCAATGAAGTCTCTATGGAGTGCTTAGCTCCTTAATGTCTCTTCCTTCTTGTTTGCTCCTCTATCAATATTCTTATATCTTCTCTAATTTCATAAGGATGATGATTCTTTTACTCCACCCTTAGTTGTCCCATTTGGAATCTCTCAATTCTCCTAGGAGCGGTGTGATTGCTCCATCATCTTCGAGGTGTATAGTTCTTGAGGTCATCCCTTCTCAGTTAACGCTCCCCTTGAGTTTCTTTCATGAGTGCCCTCTTCATAAATTGTTGTATGAGGACTTGTCAACCTTTGATCAAAGTTACCTTTTGAGTTTGAAAGGGATTCTCGCATCACCTTCTTCCAAGGCCACGAACTTCATAGAAGTTCTTGTGCACCCATTGAAGAATCTCTCACTCCCAGATCTCGATGGTGAACTTTTGCCTTCCCGTTTCCTCTTTCTAGAGTTTATTTCTCCAGCTCTTGCATACCATAAAGGTATGAAAAACAAAAAAAGCAAGAGCTTTACCACACCTAACCTTAAAGGTTTGCTCGTCCTCGAGCACAGAATGAAGAAGAGAGAGAAGAAGAAGAGAAAATAGAAGAAGGAAATGGCTTGTCTCGCCAAAAAACGTTGGCGAGAAGTTGTTTAGTTGTCTGTGAAAAATGACCCAAGATGGACAATGGTTTGGGGGAAAGTGTGAGTGATTGGGAAGAAGAGAGAGGGTCGTGTGGGTATTGGGGTGGTCCACAATCCTATAGGTCAAGCGCAAAAGTCTCCCTGCACCCAATGGCAACAAACTCTCTTTCGTCCCTATTCTGGGTTAAATCGCCAGCGCTGTGACCATTTCTTGGCGTTAACGCCACTTCTGCCCTCTTTTCTAGCGTCAACAAGAACTGTGCCCAAATTTCTGGCGTTTAAACCCTGAATGTGCCAAATGCGCTTAAACATCCCAACAGCTAGCCTCCTGCGTTTAAAGCGCTAGTGTTCTTCCTCTGGGTTCTGCTGTTTTCTTCGTGTTTTCATTCTGTGTTTGCTTTTTTCATAATTGTTTGGACTTCTCATGATCTTCAACCTACAAAAAACTAAGATACGACAAAAGAAAATAGTCCAAAATTATAATATGGGTTGCCTATTCCCAACAACGCTTTTTACATGTCAATTAGCTTGCACTGGACCTCTCATGGAGCCTCTAGAAATGCTCAGGCTATGGTGAACCTCCCAACACAATACCTTAACGATTCGAAGTGGGGTCAGACACCGAAACTTAGAGTATTTGGTTGTGCCTCCCAACACCAAATTGAGTTTGACTTGGGGGCCTGTTTGGCTCTGTTGAGAGAAGCTCTTCAGCTTCCTCTCATGATGACAGCAGATATCCTAGCCTCTAAACACCAAAGGATCTCTTCCTCATTCACTTGAATGATCAACTCTCCTCTATATCAACAGCAATCACAGCCTTTGCTGTACTGGAGTTCTGCAAGGATGATAGATAACTGCACTTCCAGATCTCTTTAGGATAAACATCCATATCTAACTTCTACCACCTTCTAGAACGTCATAATCACTAGCTCACTTCTACAATCCTTCTCAATAGAGCTCTGTTTCTTTAGTAATTGGTCTGCCATCTCTCGTCGATTTTTGCAGCGCTCTGTTCACCTCAGACAATGCGCAACTAACGTTCCCATTAAAGCAGAGGCATGAGTGTATAACACTTGACCCTAAGTACACAACAAGCCTCTTGAAGGTCATGGGTCGTGGTACAAGTATATTAAGTAAAACTTGCCTAGGATCCTGTCTCTTTTGAGCGCAGTTTCTGCCATGAACAAGCTTATCCAGCTTCTTTGTTACAAGGCTTATCCCTCCGCAATCCTATTTCACAATAACTTGCTCATTTACTTCATATTGCTCCAAGTAGTTAGCAACTTGCCTCTGTCAGACATATCTATCGGTCTTCTTCAGTAGAAGAATACTCATCAGAGCTCATGAACTGGCAGAACTGTGAAGTCCAATGGAATCCTCTATGACTCTTATGTCTTGAGCCTCACCCCATGTCGCCTCGATTTGGCCACTCAGTTTGCAAAGAGCCGTACGGCGTCATTGAGACGTCTCACGTCAGCTGTCACCTCGCCCTCTCCTCCTTCCCAATATGTTCCCGGCCAATGTTGAGGCGCTCACTCTTCTCTTTTTGATTTCCTTCTGTATTGCTTCGAAGAGTTACTAGAGCGCCCTCCTAGTAATTTTCTTGCTCAAGTCTGAGCCCATTCGTTCATACCACTCATAGTTATCTCTCCGCATATCGGACGTCCGATTCCTTAGTTCAGAGACCAACTGTGTGTTATTGATCAAGACTGCGTCGTTTCTCTTAGAAGACTCTCTGTCTGTGCTGAAAAGATTGATGGGAAAGCTTCTGATTTGCTAAACCGTTGTCTTCCATCTCATTATTATTGTTGAATCTACCTTGTTGAGTTTCTCTGTTTGTCCTTTCCATGAGAAATTGATGATTCTCCAATGAAGATTCATAGGTCTCCCATAGGTTCTCCTAGTGTTCCAATTCACCTCTTCCATGAGGTTCACGTCATAGCTTCCTTCCCAATGAAGCCTCCTTAGTAAGCTTGGTCATTTTGCATTGCCGACAAGACTTGAGAAATTCATATGACTTTGTTGTCCTATATTTTTGTTATAGCCATATGCATTCATGAGGTCAATCTCAAGAACTCCTTCTTACATGACTAGCTCCATGTTCACAGCACTTTTTTTAGAAGTTGTACATCGAATTGTTATTTTCAACCATTTCAAATCAGCTCTTGACTCTAAGCATCTTCTTCAGACTAAGAGATCCTGCCAGCAACTATCAAAACATCTTCGGACAAGTCAGACCTAGGAGCGCTCATAGAAAAATATCCTATGATAGCTCAATTCAGACCAAAGACATGTCTAGAAGACCCCTTTCTGATTAATTGTTGTATCGTTTCCCAAGCTTCATAAGGATTCTCCTTCCTTCTGTCCTAAGTTGTACTTCCACTCTAAGATCTACTCAATTGTTGAAGTGAAAGAACTCTTCCAAGAAGCATGTACAGCTGTTCCCAAGAGTCCAGGCTTTCTTTAGTGTGAGAGCCACACCATACGCCTAGTCCTCTGTCTCTTACAGCACAAAGCGAAAGCATAATCTGTAAGACCTCCCGGGTCAACCCCCTACGTCTTGACAGTGTCTCAGATTGCAAGAACTCAGCCTAAAAACTGATGCACGATGTTCCAATGGAAGTCCAGAACTATGCCAATTCGTTGCATTAGCAACTAATGTTGAGGCTTAAGCTCAAGTTAGCTCCTTCCAATGGCAGGTATAGATGCATTCTCCCATAAATATTGGTGATTAGTGCATCTAAAGTCACCCAGCACCTTCCTTGCATTCATGCATTTTGCTTGTTTCGCTGCATAGTCTTTTCTTTCTTTGAAGATTTCTGTTAGTCCTCACAGAGATTGTGCTAGACCTTCTCTTAGCTGTCTCTTCAAGGTCCTTTTCAGTTTCTAAGTCAGTCAGCCTCAAACTAGAATCTTTTTCTTGTTCTCCGCTCATAGAAAAAGAAGCAGAAAGAAAATGGGAATCCACTTCCTCTATGTCCACAGTTATAGAGATTCCTTGAGTCATATAAAAAAAATAGAAGCAAGTAGAAATTTCGAACTTATCAAAGAAGATGGAGTTCGAATTTTGCATTAAGGAATAGTGTTAGTCCAGAAATAGAAAGGAACTTCCTTGTGATGAAGAAAGAATTAATTTTCGAAAATTTTTTTTTTTTGAAAGATTTGAAAATATTTTGAAAAAACACTATTGATTTTCGAAAATTGAAACCTGGAAAGAGAAATCAAAAGTGATTTTGAAAAAATTTTGAAATTAGAAATCAAAAAGATTGTATTGATAAACTATTTTGAAAAGATGTTTAAAAGATATGATTAGTTTTAAAAAAAATTGTGATGAGAAGATATGATTTGAAAAACATTTTTTTTTTATAAAGATTTGATTTTTAAAATTATAAACTTTTTTTTTATGAATTTTATATATGATTCAAACATTAACCTTTCTCAACAGAAAAGCAACATAGTTTCAAATGTTGAATCAAATCATTAATTGATAAAGTATCTTTGAAAATAGAAAGAAATCAATTTAAAACATATGATTGAAAAATCATGATTTGAAAAAGATTTGAACATTGAAAACTTGAAAAAAATTTGCAATTGAAAACAGAACTTCCCTCTTGTTTTGCCTCCTGCGTTAAACGCCAGAAGGTGCACCATTCTGCGTTAACGCCCAAAACGATACCCTATGGCGTTAAACGCCCAACCATACCCGCTGGCGTTTAAACGCCAGTCTTCTTCTTCTCTCTTGCTTTGAACGCCCAGCTTTTTCTGCCTTAATTTCTCTCTGTAGTTTGAATCTCAAAAAAAAAATTAAAAAAAAAAAATCCCTCAATTTCTGGGATCGACCCTTACTCGCGTAAGGTTTATTACTTGGACGACCCAGTACACTTGCTGGTTAGTTGTGCGAAGTTGTGTTTATGCCATGGTATTGAACACCAAATTTTTGGTTTCATTACCGGGGATTATTTGATTTGTGAAAATTATTGATCACAATTTTGTGCACCAATAATCAAGCAAATAAAGAATTAAATAGAAAAATACTCTTTGCATTAATAAATTAACAAGAGAAGACGATAAACTAAAGTAATAGAATAAATAAAAGTAGAAGAAGACTAAATTAAAAGAACATTGAACCTGGAATTGGAAAGAATTAAACCTAAAAACCTAAGAACCTAGAGAGAGAGAGCTCTAGAAACTACATCTAAAACCTAAAATTATGTGAATGAGAAGTGTCTCCCTGATTCCTTCACTCTGCAGCCTCTAATCTGTGTTTTCTGGGCCAAAATTTGCGTCAAAAACAGCCCAGACAAAATTTTTGCAGATGCATACGTACACGTGATGCGCACGTGCGCGTCGCTTAACTGCCTGGCAACTATGAGAAATTATATATCATTTCAAAGCCCCAGACATTAGCTTTCCAACGCAATTGGAACCATCTCATTTGGACCCCTGTAGCTCAAGTTATGATTAATTGAATACAAAGAGGTTAGGCTTGATAGCTTTGCGATTCCTTCAATTTCCTATATTCCTTCCACTTTTGCATGCTTCCTTTCCATCCTCTAAGTCATTCCTGCCCTGTAAACCCTGAAAACACTTAACACATATATCACGACATCGAATGGTAATAAGAGAGGATTAAAGCTAGGAAATTTAATGCCAGGGAAGCATGTTTTCAATCATAGCACAAGATTAGGAAGGAAAATGTGAAACATACGATTTCTATGAATAAGTGTGAGTTTAGTGGATGGAATCCACTCAATTAAGCACATGATAAACCGTAAAATAGCGGTTTATCAATCACACTACTGTTTCGTAGACGGTTATACTAGTTATTTTCAAATTTATATAGCTCTCGAAGATAGGGAAAAGACTACTTTTACATGTCCATTAAGAACATATGCATACAAGAGCTTGCCATTTGGCTTATGTAATGCACCTGCGACGTTCCAAAGGTGCATGAATAGTATCTTTTTTGACTTTCTTGAGCATTGTATGGAAATTTTCATGGATGACTTTTGTGTGTATGGAGACTCATTTAATCTTTTCTTGGATAGTTTAGCTAAAATGTTAGAAAGTTTTGCTAGTTCAAACCTTGTACTTAATTTTGAAAAACGCCATTTGATGGTGAAACAAGGTATTGTTCTAAGCCACATTATTTTTAGTAATGGTATATTTGTTGATCCTGCTAAGTGTGGGAGAATTGATTAATCCATATTTGATGATAAATTTTGGCTTAAATTGAATGGATTTCGTCACATAAACTCACATTTATTCACTTAAATAGCATACTTTGTGATTTCCCTCTAAATTGTACCTAGGTGGAAAAACATGCTTTTTAGGCTTTAAAAATGCTATCTATAATTCCCTTAAATTCTATTTGAAATCTTGATATGTCTGTTAAGTGATTTTAGGTTTAAGGATCAAGGATGGACATGAAGAAGTATAAAAGGAAGCAAGAAAGGGAAGAAAATCATGAAGAAATGAAGATTGGGATTTCTTTAGGGCCGCATACGCATCCTTGATGCCACGTATGCATCATCTGGTTTTCACTTTATCCGCGTACGTGGAGCACTTGCCGCATACGCAGGAATTCCTGTATGTGCCTCATTAATGGAAAGATGCTGGGGGCATTTTCTAAGCTCCTTTGACCCAGTTTCATGCCCAATTTGAAGATTAGAGGCTAGGGGGTGAAGGAGGCTTAGGGAGAACATTCTATTAGTGAGATTTTACATAGTTTTTACTTCTAGAGAGAGAAACTCCTCCTCTCTAGGTTTTCTTGTTCTTTGCTCACTTTTGTTTCAATTCATGGATTAGACCTTTGTTAATTTCAGTTTTATTACTATAATTGTAGTTCTTCTTCTTTAATTTTGCTTAGTGGTCTTGTAATTCAAGTTACCTTGGTTTATGATTTTGGATCTTGTTGGATTTACTTTCTAGTTAATGCATTGAGGTTTTTCATGTTTCATTTGTGTTATTTGCTTTGTTCTTGTTGATTATTAACAGTGGGTAGCTTTAATTTGGATTGCTTTCTCAATTTTATGTTGTCTTTTATAGTGCTCACCAAGTGTTTGTGAAAATGTCACTTATGAATATAGAGTAGATTTGTAGGCTTTGGGGTTTAGTAATTGAAGACTCTTGAATTGTCAATATCTATTGTTCATTGGTAATTGAAGGTTGCTAGTTATCTTGAACTCCACTATATCTAGTCTTTCACTAGGAATTGACTAGGACTTGTGGACTAGAGTTAATTGTGCTCACATGATTTTTCTTCAATTGTAAGAGAATAACTAAGTGAGATCAATAGACAATTACCATCACAATTGAGGATGATAATGAGGATAGGAATCCAATTCTCACTCATAGCCAAGGTTTTTTATATTGACTGATTGTCATTTCCCTTATTAACTTTGCTCTCTTAGATTGATTTCATACATTTAGCTATATGACATTATTGCTGCTATCCTTTTCTTTCATGCTTGTTAGTTAATTAAATGTTTGATTGATAATTTTAGTTGCTTTAATTTAATTGTTTGTTATTCTTTTCTTTTAGATTCTTGTCACTTTAATTTTTCACAATCAATTCAAAAACTCCTAACCAATGATGTGCATCCTATTGCAATTTCTATTGAAAACGACCCGGGATTCTACTCCTGGTAATTGATTTGATTGTTGTAACATTCTTCTAAACTTTGATTGGGAATCATTTCCCGGTTTAGGCTATTAGCTTGACTAGACTAATCACCATACTAAAGTTGCTTGATCTATCAATCCTTGTGGGATTGACCTCACTCTGGTGAGTTTTACTACTTGATGCGACTCGGTACACTTGCCAGTTAGTTTGTGCGAATTCAATTTTTTGCCCATCAAGTTTTGGGTGCCGTTTCCGGGGATTGATTTAGATCAACAATGATTAAGTGGGTGATAAGTCTAGATTAAGCATTTTCTTTTTTTTTTGTCATTTAAGTTCTTTTAATTTTCTATTTTCTCTTGATACTAAGGTGTTTGTGTTATTGCCTTACTAAGAAATTCTCATCTGTGACATGAGGGATTTCAATTTTCATTGGTGATTGTGTTTTACAAAATTCAAATGGAGTTTACCTCATCTTTTGATCAAGCAAATTTCATGGGATATTACCCACCACCACACAATGATTAAAGTCATTATCCTAATGGTGGCTGGAAATATCACCAAGAAATGACATATTATGAGCAATCCACCCAGTGGAGATATGCTCCAGGGCCAGAAAATGATCAAGACAATTTCACGGGATACTGCCCAACACCACAAAATGATTCATGTCATTATGCTAATAGTGGATGGGAGTATCAACAAGGAACGATGGAGTATGAACACCTCCCAGAGACACAAAATGAACCATATTTTGATGAATCTAACAACTACTCATGTTGTGGCTGGAAAGGTCAAAACCAAAAAGATTTTAATGCTCCATACTCTATTCATCAAGAGACATCATCACTTGATTATGCTGTCAATACATTCATGCAAGATTTCTCCCCCATGCCACAAAATGATCCATACTTTGATGAATTCAACAATTACTCAAGTTGTGGGTGTGAGGAACAAAATCAAAGAGCATTCAATAGTTCATACGCCACTTATCAAGAGCCATCATCACTTGAGCGTACCTTCAATTCATTTATGCAAAATTGTCCAACCTCACTTACCAGTTTCTCATTTGAAGATTCTTCATCACTTGACTATGCCTCAACACAAAGTTCTCTCCAAAATCCATACAACTCATTTTACCAACCACAAAATTCATTACACTACACAGAAGACTCATTTCAACATTCACAAAATTCATTTCACAATTCACAAAACTCATTTCATAACCCTCAAAACAACTTCACCACAACACATCCATGTCCACAAAATTACTCTCAACCATCATCTCTAGAGCTAACAGTTGAGGATCATCTTCAAAAGTCCAGAGAATTATTGGAAAGACAAGAACAATCCTGGAAAGAACGAAAATATCCTCTTCAAGAGGATGGATGGGAACATAGAGCAAATAAGGAAACACTTAGGATTGCCAAGCAGTGAGGATGAAGACCAATCTGTGAGTGAGAAAGTGGAAGAAGAGGCCCCTATATCAAGTGAAACTTCAATAGAGAAGGGGGTTGTGGAGGTATATGAGCCTTGAATGACATATCCACTGAGGCTACATGAGGTGACAGAGGAACAAGAAAGCTTACTCCCAAAGGACTCAATGGAACATCATGTAGAAGAAAGGGAGGAAGTTAATCAAGGGAGTCCACACTCAAGTGAAGTAGAGAACTGCATAGAGGAAGGGTTCATGGAACCACCAATTCAAGAGACTTTTGATGAAGATAACACTCCAACCATCACACAACACCCAAGTCTTGATATCTAAGAAGTGAAGGCAACCAACAAGAGCACCGAAAAGAGGATTGTGACCAATCTACAATTGACCATATCCATGAAGAAGAAAAGGTCAACCACAAGCAATCTAACCCCTAATCCAGCAAGCAAGTTTAATCAAGCAAATAACAAAAAGAAGCTTGCTGGGAAGAGGCCAAGACACGGGATGCTGACTGACTCTTCTTTCTCTCTGAGGTCATTCCTCTTGACAAATTGGAAGAAGAGGAAGAAAGTCTTGAACAACATGTCAAGCTAATGACATTAAAAGAGCGCTTGTTGGGAGGAAACCCAACCAGAGGTAGTTTTCTTTTCTTAGTTCTTTCAATAAAAAGAGTTAAGTATATTTATCTGTATTGCAAGGAGCTAAGTTTGGTGTTGCATATCAAAACAATTCAAGGGTGAATGTGGGATATTAAGTTTGGTGTTCTACCAAAGATTTCATTAAAAACACTTTTCAACCCTCAGCATGATTAGTCACTAACTCCAAACAATCAGGGAAACTACTTAACAATTATTTGCTTTCTAGTTTTTAGTTTGTTTTCTTAATAAAAGCACTTGATGTTTCATGCATGTATTCACTCTACTGCATATAGAAGTAGGCAAGGAACTAAGTTTGGTATTCCCACACCTACTTAAGTTCAGAGAATCACAAACATACATGCATGCTAACCATCTCTCAAGTGCTTGGGGAACAAGCAACTTTCAATATCTCTTGCAGGAAGACACTCAATCTTTTGGAAGGAATAGACACCATCATCTAAAGAAATGAAGAAGGGCTCAAAAGCTATGGATGGTGATGACAAGGAAGAAACAAGTGGACTCCAAGAGGTTGTATTGTTACTTTACTGTCTTTAGCTTAAATGTGTTAATCGAAAGTGAAATTGTGCCCATGATGATTAGTGTCCTAGTAGTCATAAGTCATTTACTGTTTGTTTGTTTTTTTTAGCTTGCTAGACTAAGTGCTTTTATCATCTCATCTTACTTGAATTGTATGTATTGTTTTCCATGCTTGAATAAAAGAAAAATTGTTGTGAAATAAAGAAAGAGTAAAAGTCTATTTTGATCGAAGATAGAATAAAGTTATGTCGTGGTATGTGTTGATTCATTAGTCGATTTATGATTGAGGCTAAAGGTTGGCATGACTTTGAGATATAAACTTGAGTTACATTTCATGAGACTTGACAAATGAATGAGGTCCATAATAAAAGAAAGAAAATGCAAGAAAAAGAAAACAAAAAAAAAAGAAATAAACAAGGCTGGGCACTAATGGAAAGATATGCTTTGAGTTACATTTCATGAGACTTTGAGATATGAACTTGAGTTACATTTCATATATGCTTGTGATGCTCTTGTGCAAAGATAAGCTTGGATAACTAGGTTCTAAGGGGGTGGTTCATCACCTAGCAACTTGGGTTAACTAACTCGGGATTACCAACCGAAAGTCTACCATCAAGAGCTACTTTGAAACAAAGCATTTAGTGACCCAAAGAGGTGTTGGGCACCAATATCCAAAGAATAAAACAAGCTAAATGCCTGTGACGTGTGTGTTCTAAGGAAAGGCTTGAGCAAGTAAGCCCTTAGGGGTGTCTCAACACCTAGCATCCTAAACCAACTGGGGCGGAAATGCTAGCTGAAAGCTTTCTTTAAAGAGATGCCTTAACATATAGCATTTAGCCTCAGCAAACAATAAATCTCAGTCATGAAAGAAAGCAAGAAAAAAACTAAGGACCAAACCATAACAAGTCTCATTTTTTATGTAATTCAAGTAAAGGTCCAAGGGAGTGTCACTACTTCAGCCACAAATAAAAATCACTAAGATACCATGCATGAAAACCCCATTAACTAGAATTGAATGTCTTCCAATAAAGGCTATTAACTCTCTCTGTTTTCATTCATTCTCCTTATGTTTTACTACTTGCTTGGGACAAGCAAGATTAAAGTTTGGTATTGTGATGACAAGTCATCTTAGGCTAGTTTCACAAGCCTTTTTCATTAGTTTTTACTTAGTTTTCATGCATTTCTTAGGCAATAAGTAAGTGTTTGGATTGGAATTTCATGCATCCCTTAATTCAATTAAACATGGGTGTTTATGTGCTTTTTCATAAGGTTTTATGCAAATTTTACTTGATGTTATGAATGATGCAAACATCTTGTGATTATAGCAAACTTTGATGCAATTGTTTGATTGATAATAGGTGGAAAAGAGGCAAGAAAGAAGTAAGAAAGAAAAGGAAGAAGCAGAGGAAGAAGTAGAGGAAGTAACATTGGTGGCCAAAGTTGGCTCACCAACGTTACCTCAAATGTTGGGGAAGATTAGGAGTAGAGGCTGGAGGATTAGAGACTCCAGAGAGCTTAGAATTGTAATTTCTTTTGATACACTTTTCCTTTTCTGCAACTTTACATTGTAGTTGGTAGTAATTTTAGTTTATTCCATTTCAATTCCCGCACCTCTACTCTTCTGAAATTTTACATTTGAGTTTACTTTAATCTGAGCTTATTTTCATGCAATTTAAATTCCTTGCACTTGTTCTTTGAGCTATGATTCACTAAACCTCAATCATTAGGGGGGAGGAGCTCTATTGTAATGCACATGATTGAATGAAAATCTTATTCTTCTCAATCCGCTTGGGTAGCTAAGAGATAAATTCTGTTTTGATTTGATCCATTCACTTCGGAAGGGGGTTTGGATCCATTGAATTTCCATGTGAGCCTCGGAAGGGGAATCATGGAAGTCAGATCTGAAGCTCTGTCTCTCACAACTCTTTTGATCAACACCATTCAGGAAGAATTGAGATCTTGAGAGTCTGTGTGGCTTATGGATGAGAGAAAATGCTTAACCTTTTCTCATGACAATTAGATCAAGGAATTGGCAAGATTGATTGTGATTAAAGAGATTGGGTTATCAAGGAATTGGGATCCATTCAATTACAATCTGCCATAGATCTACTCATATGATTGAGAAAGAAGTTGAGACCCATTTGATTCATGATGGGTTATAATATCTCCATTCCCTAATGAATCTTGTTCTCTGTTATTCTTCACTTTGCTTACTTTGAATTTACTTTGATTGCTTTAATTTACTGCTTCCTTAATTTCCTAGCACCCAAAGCCCCTTTACATTTGATGCAATTTACATTCTGTTGTCATTTACATTCAGCTCTTCACTTTTCTTGCTATTTAAGATTCTGTCAATTTACTTTGAGTACTTTAAATTCCTTGCAATTTACATTCTGCAGATTAAATTTCACCAAACTCTTTCAATATTCGCTTGTCTAGACATATCACCCATTAAAGTTGCTTGATCCATCAATCCCTGTTGGATCAACCTCACTCTGGTGAGTTTTACTACTTGATGCAACCCGGTACACTTGCCGGTTAGTTTGTGCGGAATTTAATTTTCCCTCAACAATGGCTAAGTGGACTAGAGAATTAGATCTTTGATTAGCTCAAGTATCCAACCCAACCTATATCAACCAAATCACAAACTATGCAACCTAACTTCCCATTCCCTCTTTATACACATTCATGCATCTTTTTCATCCAAATCCACATGTGCATTTCTTATTTATTCATTTTTTTTTTCTTTTGGGGAGACCTTTGTCCCCTTTTTATTATTACTATATTTTTTTCTTTCTTTTGTTTTTCTTTTCTATTTCTTTTTTTCTTTTCCTATGACAATGCATATGGTTAAAGCAAGTTGATACATGAATGTGTACACATTTTCTAAAATTTTCAATAAGTACCAAAAACAACATTTTTTTTCTCTACCAATACTTCCCAAAATTTCTCCCCACACTTAAATTAAACACACTCATCAACCTAAGCTAATCAAAGATGAAATTCGAGGTAATTCATGATTTTTCGCTTTGGGTTGTGATGTGCTAACAATTAGAACAAAGGGGATTAAAGAGCTCAAAAGGGGTTAAAAAAGGTATATGCAAGGGTAAGGCTATATGGGTGAGTGAGTTTAATTCAAAGATGGCCTCAATCATGCTAAATGCAATCACAAGATCAAATATTTGAAATAAAGAATCAAGCAAAACCAAGATTACAATCATAGAAGGAGCATAGCACACAATGAACAAAAATAGTGGTTAAAATGTATAACCACTCATTAAAGCTCAAAAACTCACAAGGTATTTTGGTCTTCTTCTCTTCTACCTTCCATAAAAAATCATTCAAGCATGATTAAAAATAATTTTCCAAATCAATTCAATAGAATGCCCATGAAAGAAAATTCTCGAAAATCCTTGTTTTTTTTCACCAAAATTATTTCCTATATGAATGTATCATGTAATGGATGCAATTTTCAAAATTCCTAGTTCTTTTTCTAATTTTCAACATCGCAAAAAAAAAAAAAAAACTAACATGAACAATTAGGACCAAAATTGAACTAGGTACTATACTATTCACAGCATCCAATCACAACTTTTATCTATAAAATATATAGCAATGCAATGTGTATATATATATATATATATATATATATATATATATAATATATATATACTAGAGTAAAGATACAATAGTAAAAAATACCTAGTAAATATCTACAGGAAACATATTAAAGAAAACGAAAATAAAGTGCAAAGTGTTCGGAAAAGAAAATTTACACCCTAAAATTGACGAATCCTTACCCACAATTAAGTGTTGCACGGTCCTCCGTGCACGAACACGATCTGGGGGGGATGTCTCTCAAGAGCTCCACCTTCAGTTGGCAGATGCGGGGGCTTGGGTTGCATGGAAATTGCCAAAAAGATGAATAAAGTATAATTAGGAATCATAGGGCAAGTAGCATAAAAAGACAAATGAGGGAGCAAATACATTGTATACTTGGAGATAAATGAAAACAAATAAACATTTAATTGAGGAAATTTGCATAGTGGTGTGGTATGATAAAAAGATGAGCCATGTGTGTATTCCAATTATGCATGCGGTTGGAACACACACCGTGGTCGGTTAAAACGGTATCCACACAATCAAAAAGTGAGCATGAGTTCCTCAATTAAATAGCCTAAGTTGCAAGCAATGTGTAAGCGTCAACTAAGGACAAACAAACTTAGGCAACCACCACAAGAGTGAATTGAATGTAGAAAACATTGGATATTGAAATTGTGTACGTGAAAGCGCAAAATTTATGTAAAATAGCACAACACACAATAACCAATTCCATGATTAAAAATAACTTACTTGTTCATCATGACACATAATGCAATAGTCACATGGTAAAAGTACTTGTTGCAAAAAACAACAAGCTTGATAAGAATAAAGTTAAGTCACTCAAACAAATGCAAAGCACTAACAAGGAAGAAGTACCGATCATGTGATAAATTTGATATGAAGATCATGATGAATAAGTAATTTTGAATTCAATTCACTTAATTCCATATGCACTTATATAATTTATCTTAGTGGTACAATTAAAACATAAGTATTCAAACCCACTAGATACAAGTAAATTGAGGCAAAGTATAAGTGCATTGGTGGAAATTTCAAACAACAAGCAACCCAATCAATATCAAACAAACACTTACAACTTATTTAATTAATAAACAACTAAACAAAATTAATATAATTACTAAAATAAAAATGAGATGTAACGAAAACTAAGTAAAATAAGTAAAAAAGAGGGCAAAGGCAAGATAAGAGAAGGGTGGAGAAAAGAAGGGAAGAAAAGAAGTAGAGAAAAGAGAAGAAAAGAATAATGTGAAATAGGGGAGGGATCTACGCGTAAGCATCGCTGACGCGTGCGTGTGGCGTGTGCAAAAAAGGGAATTGACGCTGGTGCACGAAATTGCAATCACACTTTTGCAATCCCGCACAACTAACCAGCAAGTGCACTGGGTCGTCCAAGTAATACCTTACGTGAATAAGGGTTGATCCCACGGAGATTGTCGGCTTGAAGCAAGCTATGGTTATCTTGTAACTGTTATTCAGGATATCAATAATTCTCAGGTTTAATTGTGAAAAGTAGAAGAACATGAAATAAATACTTGTTTTGCAGTAATGGAGAACAGGTTGAGGTTTTGGAGATGCTCTATCTTCTGAATCTTTGCTTTCCTACTGTCTTCTTCTTCAAGCACGCAAGGCTCCTTCCACGGCAAGCTGTATGTAGGGTTTCACCGTTGTCAATGGCTACCTCCCATCCTCTCAGTGAAAATGTTCAACGCACTCTGTCACAGCATGGCTAATCATCTGTCGGTTCTCAATCAGGTTGGAATAGAATCCATTGATTCTTTTGCGTCTGTCACTAACGCCCAGCCCTCAGGATTTGAAGCTCGTCACAGTCATTCAATCCTTAAATCCTACTCAGAATACCATAGACAAGGTTTAGACCTTCCGGATTCTCTTGAATGCCGCCATCAATTCTAGCTTATACCACGAAGATTCTGATTAAAGAATCCAAGAGATATCAACTCAATCTAAGGTAGAATGGAGGTGGTTGTCAGGCACACGTTCATAGGTGAGAATGATGATGAGTGTCACGGATCATCACATTCATCAAGTTTAGGAGCAAGTGATATCTTAGAATAGAAACAAGCGTGATTGAATGAAAAATAGTAGTAATTACATTAATCCATCAAGACACAGTAGAGCTCCTCACCCCAACCATGGGGTTTAGAGACTCATGCCGTAGAAGATACAAAAAGAAACGTGTAAAGTGTCATGAGGTAGAGATACAATGTCAAAAGGTCCTATTAATAGTGAACTAGTAACCTAGGATATACAGAAATGAGTAAATGACGTAAAAATCCACTTTCGGGGTCCACTTGGTGTGTGCTTGGGCTGAGCATTGAAGCTTTCATGTGTAGAGACTTTTTCTGCAGTTAAACGCCAGCTTTTATGCCAGTTTGGGCGTTTAACTCCAATTTTTGTGCCAGTTCTGGCGTTAAACGTCGGGAATTCTGAAGCTGATTTGCAACGCCAGTTTGGGCCATCAAATCTCAGGCAAAGTATAGACTATTATACATTTCTGGAAAGCCCAGGATGTCTACTTTCCAACGCAATTGACAGCGCGCCAATTGGGTTTCTGTAGCTCCAGAAAATTCACTTCGAGTGCAGGGAGGTCAGAATCCAACAGCATCTGCAGTCCTTTTCAGCCTCTGAATCAGATTTTTGCTCAGGTCCCTCAATTTCAGCCAGAAAATACCTGAAATCACAGAAAAACACACAAACTCATAGTAAATCCGAGAAAAGTGAATTTTAAATAAAAACTAATAAAAATATAATAAAAACTAACTAAAATCTACTAAAAATATACTAAAAATAATGCCAAAAAGCGTATAAATTATCCGCTCATCAGACACGTACGCATCAAAGGGATAGAATGCAAGGTGACGCGTACGTGTGAGTGATGCCTACGCGTCGGTGGGCAAAATGAAAAGTGTTGTGCGCACTATTCGTGCAAACGTCGCGAGCTAAGGCCTTATTTTGATGTGTGCCCACGCACAGGCTGTGCCCACAACAGAAAGGCGAATTTTCTTTTTATTTGCAAAGATCAAGTGTGCGCGCGCACAAAGGTCCGTGCGCACGCATAAAAGCAAAAGGTAGGGGTTCGCGCGCACAAGCTGTGCCAGCGCTCCCACCAGAGGGAGCGTGAGCTGGTGTGAGTACACACAAAGCGCAGAAAAATAGGGGAGCGCCCACGCACAAGCTGTGCTGGTGCTAGAAACAGAGGCCATAACAGCTAGTGTACGCACAGGGTTGTGCGTACGCACAGGATGCGAAACAAAGAGTTTTTGTGCGCACACACAGGTGGGTGCGCACGCACAGATGCCCTGTTTTTCAAAAATTTTCTCTCAATTGCTAAGGTATTCAGCCTTAGTCTCAATCATATCTCAAGCCCAAAAATCCATAAATTCATGATCCAAACAAACATCAAACTACCTAAGCTAAAAATGAAAATAATTCTAGGCTAGCTAAAAGAAGCAAAATGCAATAAAATAAGACTATAAGGAAGGAAAGGTTGGAACAATGTTACCATGGTGGGGTGTCTCCCACCTAGCACTTTGGTTTATAGTCCTTAAGTTGGACTTGTTGAGGAAACTCTTGCTAGGGCGGCTTGTGTTTTCACTCCTCCTTGAATCTCCATGCAAGCTTGCACTTTATAGGTCCCCGGGATCCCACATTCTAGGCTGCCGCTCGTCTTCTTGTTGATCACTATGCACCAAGCCAGATGAGCAAACTCTCAAATTACCCTTGTAGCACCCTAACACTCTCCGAAAATCACGCAATTGTGCTTCACTCCATACTTGAACTCCAAGTCTTGAATTGATTTTCTTGAAGAACCTTGGACTTGCTTGGAAACTGATGTTGTAGCGTTTATCGTCGATCTGGATTTTCATAAAAATAGTATTCCATCATTGAAAGTATAGTCTAGACCAACAATTAATGCCGAAATCAAATATTCCAACTCAAAACAAAATATAACCGAGAGTAGTTAAACCTCGGGTGGTTCTCTATAAGAATACAATTAAAATGTTGCTTTTTCGGTTGAGGGGAAAGGGGGGGTTTGTGAAATCAAGGAACAAAAGATTGAAAGAACTAAGAGGTGCTCAAAATTGGTAATTAATGCAAGTAAAAGGGAACAAGCTCAAAACTAGTGAAAATACTATAAGTGCATAAAGAAGCCTTGACTTAAGAATTGAGGATCCAAGGAATCTAATCATTGTTATAACCACAACTATGGTGATTATCATGAGTTAGTCTCGCTTAGTTAATCCCAACCATCGAGGAGTAAGTCAAGCAAGCATAATTGGCCTTAATCCATAGGTCATAACCAACTTACCAAACTAGTTGATAAAAGGCTAGCTTTAATGGAAACGAGAGTCAACTAACTCTCCAAGAATCACCACTAAATGTTGGACATTATGAGTCTAGTATCCTAAGAACTCAAACATCAAACCAAGGTGTGAAAATATACTCAAAAGCTAGAGTTGGCATTTTCACAAACACCTTTTGTGATAAAAGTAAACATGGAAATTTGCGAAGAAAATTAGAAAATTTTAACAAATTATCAACAAAACCAATCATAAACAAGCAATCAATCATAAAGGAAGCATGAAACATAAAATTTATTAATCAAAACTTCAAGAAACATAAAATTCCAATATGAACAAAGTAACTTGAACCAAAGGGAAATGGAAGTAAAAAATGCTTTAATTAAAAGGAAATTGAGAGTACTTACAATCAAGGAAGCAAAATCAAAGATCAAAGCTTGCTATAAAATGCTACAAGAAAACTACATAAACCCTAGGAGAGCTCTCTACTCTACACTACTCCTACTCCTAATTACTATCTAAAACTATGCCCTAAGTGCTCCAATGTGTCCCCCTTGATAAGTGTTGAATTCTCCTTCATATAGCACTCCAAAACAGTATTCCAGCCTTCCAAAATAGCCCAAGAGGCCTCATAAATCACGAAGCATGTGTTTCATTAATGCAATCACGTGCAGGGACCTGTGCGGACACACAGATGTGTGCGTTTGCACACTTGGTTGAAAGTTGAGATGTGCGTACGCACAGGTACTCGTGCGCATGCACACATGGAAATTCATTCTCGAGCACACGCACAGATGCTTATGCGCACGCACACTTCATTGTGTATGCTCCCTTGTACATGCTTCCTTCCATTTTTAGCCATTCATTCTTGTCTAAATGACCTGAAATCACTCAACAAACATATCACGGCATCGAATGGCATAAAGGTGGTATTTAAATTACCAATTTTAAGCATAAAAATGCATGTTTTCACATTTGGGTTCAAATTAAGGATCGAATACAAAAGTATGCTATTTTAGTGCTTAAGTGTGAGTTTATGTGCTAGAATCCATCCAAATTGTGTCAAAATATATTGAAAAATATGGACTCATCAGCAACCAACACTCCTTCCTCCACCATGTACCAACCCAAGAAGGACCTTGAGTTGGTAGTTCGTCTCCAAGATAGCATATTGGTGGCGGCTAATAAAGCTTATAGAAGAAATTGCCACACACTCAATATATTCATGGTTGTCAACTCCTTCCTCACCAACTTCTTCTTCCTCCTCTTCCTCATCACTCACATCATAACAAAGAGGTTTTGAGAAGTCTACCTCCATGTCACTCTCAAACTCAAAGGGAAAAGGCTCATTAGGATTATTGAGGTGATTGAGAAAGGAGGACAAAAAAAACATTTATGATGGAATCCTCATCTTGATCAATCTCCCTCAACTCCTCCTTTCTCTCCTCCAGTTCACATACTTCACTCTCTCTCTCTTGTTGTACTTCATGCTCAAACCCTTCTTTTTTGCATTGTGGCTCCATGGTCTCTTCTTCACTCCAATCTTTAGTTGCTTCTCCACATTCTCTAAAAGAAATGCCTTCATTGCATGAGTGTAGGAGTATTAAGCGGTTTACCGCTTCGCCTATGGTAGCCATGAAGTGCCCTTGTGTTCTTTGGAATCCTTCTTGCTCTTGGAGAAAGGCTTGAAGGTCTTGTGTTTCTTGGGCCAAGGGTGGAAAAGCTTCACAATTAGGTAAGAGGGAATGTTCATTGGTTGGGAAGAAGGTTGGATATGTGGGAGGTAGTTCATATTGATGAGTATCTTGAGGTGGTGCGTAAGAAGGTGGATGATGGTATTGATGTAGTGTTTGAAAATATAGTGATTGAGGGTTGTGTTGAGGGTAGGGGAGGTATATGGTGGAAGAGGTGTATAGTCATAGTGGAATCCACTATATCCTAGGTTTGGGTATGCATATTGGGGAAGGCTTTGCTCATTGTTGTATAGAGGAGGTTGCTTCTCCCAAAATTGATGCTCCAATCCCATGATACAGTCCAAAATTGTGGTTATCAAGCCCTTCAAAATAATCACAACCAAACTATAAACCAAGAGGGTGATAACTCATATAGAGAATTAAAAATAAAAACTAAAGACATCAATAAACTAAAGACACAAAATCCTAATTACCAACAAAAAAAACTAAACAACCAAAAATAGTATCTGTTCTGAGGGTTACTTGAAATTGTAGGTCGATCTCGGACGAGATCTTCTGTACGGGTCGGAGTTGTTGTGTCCGACTTGTTGGACATGGTGGTGGTGCTGATCCTTCGTCTCCGGAGGGTGGGAGTACCTGCAAGAGACTCCGATGCTTAAGTTAGCAAGAGTATTATACAGGTATTGAATAGAATCAGAGTATGAGTTATACTTGGGTGCTCCAGTGTATTATAATGGTGTAGAGAGACCTTCTTAGATAAGATAAGTTAGTTATCTTATCTTATCTTTATCTTTTGAGTGAGGTCACCTTATCTTCAAGGGAACCGCCCTTCTCCCTGTAGGCTTGGACTACCTTGGGCTTTGGTGCGCGGCCCTCCATTTGGGCCCTTCTTTGGGCTTTCCTGGTGACTTGGCCGAGCTCCTTGAGAAGAGGTCGGATTGTCCTGACCTGAAGAGGTCGGTCGCTTTGTCTGTAGAACATCCCGGGTCAGACAGCTCGATCCTGGGTATGAACAGTGCCACTGCTCGAGCTCAGTCTTTTTCTTGAGGTCGAGTCTTAGTCTGAGGACTTCGATCCTTCTTGGATGAAGCCGAACTCGAGTATTTTGTCAACTTCTTCTTTGTAGGGTGTTCTTCTTTCTTTTGAATGTGAAACGTTTTGTTTCTTAAAAGCACGCGCTCTTGCATTAGCGCTCTAGCTTTGGAAACATGCGAGGGTTTAACACCTTCATTAATTGGCTTTTAATACCCCATTTCTCTTGGTTCTTTTATTTGAATTTTGTATCCAAGAGACAGTTTTCTCTTTGCTGTAACTTTCCCTCTTTTTCTTTGCTTTCATTCTGCATTCTCATTTTTTCTCTATGACGCTTTGTCTTGGTATTTTGTTGGTGCTCTACTTCGAGGGACGATCTTCATTGCTCTGCTCCCCCTTTCAGCTTTTTCTTCAGAGCTTTTCTCCTTTCTCCAGGTTGGTTCTACCTTCTGCATCTTTACTTCTTTCGTCGCTTTTTCCTTTGATCCTTTGGTAAAGCTTTAATTTTGTTTGAATGCATGCTAGAAAGTTTGATCCTTTTCGCGTCGTTACGTTTGGCTGCTATGATGCATGTTTCTGGTATTCCTCTCGATGATTAGGGTTTCCTAGGGCTTTGCATGTTTTTACTGTCCTTGCTGTTGCTTTTTTAGGATAATGGCTTCAGCTTTGTTTAATTCTTCATAAAAAAGGTTGCATCTTTGATGTCTGTTTGTCATTTTTTGTCGTTTGTTTGTGTTGCTATTTTGTTGTTCCTTTTATGACTTTGTTAAAAGAAAAAAGAGGGTTGCTTTCTTTTTTGGGAGATGGTGTGGGTCTTCACTCTGTTATTTCCTCCAAAGAATGCCCCTGGTCCTTGGGTTGTGTCCTGGGGATTTCCTTTTTACTGTTGAGTCTGCCATCTGCTGTTTTATTTTTGCTGTCCGAGTTGTTTGTCTGATCTTGAGTAATTTTAGTAATCCGTCTCTTCTTTGGTTGTAAGACTAGTTGGCCATGTCTTCTCATAAAAATATTGTAGAGATGTCTTCTAAAGTTCCTGAGGGGATGTTTGATTGGCTGGACTCCCTTGTCTTAATGTGAGTTTCTGTGGTGGATGCTAAATTTTGTATAGTGCTGAGAAAACATCATAGGGTTTGTGGTAGCGGCACCCAGGAGAGGGATTATGAGCTTGTAGCACCTGACTCTGATGAGAGGGTTTGTTTTCCAACCACGGTCGAGGGGGAGCGTCCCTTCTTCTATGCCTATGAATATTTCTTCAGCCAGTTGAAAATTACCTTTCCTTTTACTGCTTTTGAGACCGACTTGTTGTGGTCGTGTAATGTTGCTCCATCCCAGCTTCATCCAAATTCCTGGGGTTTTATCAAGATCTTTCAGTTGCTTTGTCATGAATTATGCTTCAAACCTTCTCAGACTTTCTTTCTTTATCTCTTCGTTTTGGCCAAGCCTGGGGCTTCTAACAAAAAGAAAGTTTCTTGGGTTTCTTTTAGATCTGCTTAGGGGCAAAAAGCTTTTGCCATGTATGATGAGTCCTTTAAGGACTTTAATAATTATTTCTTTAAAGTTCGAGCTGTTGAGGGGGCCCGCCCCTTTTTTCTTGACGAAAATGATGAGCCTGCTTTTCCTATGGAATGACAAAAGAATGTGACAGTATCTCGTTATACATGGGAGATGTTTGATGAGGTTGAGCGGGCTTTTGTGATTGTTCTAGAGGATATATGGGCGGAACCTTCCCATCTTGATACCAAAAAGTTTCTAGGGGAATCGTCCCTGGTCCGAACTATGTTGGGTGCTGTCTGACTTATTTTTATCCTTTGTTTTCTTAGCTTTGCTTCTTCTTATTTTGCGATTGTAATCCTTTACTGTGGTTGATTCTGTTTTTCAGAGATGTCAAAAAATAATGACTACATGAAGGCCTTCAAAAAGGCAAGGAAGGCTACTGCTGCTCAAAACATATCGGTCAAGGCGGCAGGAGAGGGGTCTTCTCAAGTTCAGGTAAAGCCGCCCGTGCCGAGTTCACTTGGGCCAGGGAGGGTCATCCCTACTCCCTAATTTTGTCTGGATGCCCCTGATTTTGATGCCGTCGAGTTTGTCGACCAGCAAATTGCCCCCTATGGAGGTCTTTCAATAGATGATGTGTCCATTCTTCATCACCTGGAGTTCATAACTAGAAGCAGTGTGAAGATGGCTCATATGGGTGCGGCTCTTTTTCAAACTGCTCAGTATATCCCGGTTCATGCTACAAAATCTTTTATGATGGAGGCTAAGTTAGAGTTTGATAGGATAAAAGGTTTGAAGGAGGAGCTGGAGGTAAAGTTGGAGAAGGTGGAGAAAGAATTAGAGGGTGAAAAGGCTAGCTCTGTGGCTTTGGCAGCTTCTATGAAGTTGGCTGAAGACATGGCATTAAAGCACAAGGAGAGCTATGTTTCGGCCTACCGAGAAGTGGTGCGTCTCAGAGGTGATTTGGAGACTGCCCGGGATGATTATACCGAGCTCCAAGGTCACCTTGTGGGCAGCGTGAATGCAGCTTATGAGAATTTAAAGGAGCAAGTTCGGGTCCTTGCACCCAAGCTGGACCTCACTCTTTTCAGCCTTGATTATGTTGTGAGAGATGGTAAGATTGTTCCTGACGACCCTGACGATGATGATGTTGAACCTCTTCCTGTGCCTGCCGCCAAGGCTTTTGTTGTGCTGACTTCTTCAGCTCCTTCAGTCGGAATTGAGCCAGAACCTGACTGTCAAATTTTGAACTGGGAGGATGGGACAGTGGATGCTGTGCCTCTCCAAAGTCGTCCTACTTCGCCCCATGTTGATACAGAGACTGGGAAACCTCTAGATCCTCTTTAGTTATTCCTGATATGTTTGTGTATGGCCCTGCCTATGGGCTTTTGAACATTCACTTTTGTAAATGGTGTTTGTTGACTGTTGACACTCTCTTAGTTGCTTGTTTAGCAACTTTATTTTTAAAACCAAAGTAGTTTCCAGGCTTTTTGGGCTGACCTTGGTGGCCTCTGAAGCTTGCTATTATTATAACTTTGTGTTTTTATATCATGTCTGTCCGCACTCGTTTTGGTACCTTTGTATGCTTTGGGAGCGTTGGAAATTTGTATGACCTGATTGGCTTGATTCCTTTGCCTGATATTATTTTCAGCAATTCATTTTGTTTGAACTTTGTTCAGGTCTTTGTTTAGGAATTACATTGCATAATGCTGAGGTTGCCGATTTCATCAGGTCGGTTTTTGCCCAAGTTGTTGTTTGTAACCCTCTTTTTTGGACCTCGTTTTAGGTCTTTTCCAGGGGTTACTTTTGTAGCTTTATATTTTGGGCCGACTTCATCATGTCGGGCCTTTCCAAGTTATTTTTGTAATCCTCTTTCTTGGACCTTGTTCAGGTCTCTTTCAGGGATTACTTTTATAACTTTATGCTTTGGGCCGACTTCCTTATGTCAGGTCTTTCAAAGTTATTTTTGTAATCCTCTTTCTTGGACCTTGTTTAGGTCTCTTTCAGGGATTACTTTTATAACTTTTATGTTTTGGGCCGGCTTCCTTACGTCGGGTCTTTTCAAAGATTTTTGTAATCCTCTTTCTTGGACCTTGTTTAGTCTCTTTCAGGGATTACTTTATAACTTTTATGTTTTGGGCCAGCTTCATCATTGTCGGGACTTTCAAAGTTATTTTTGTAATCCTCTTTATGGTGCCTTGTTTGGTCTTTTCAGGGATTACTTTTATAACTTTTATGTTTTGGGCCTACTTCATCATGTCGGGCCCTTCTAAGTTATAATCCTCTTTTATAGGGCTGGCCAGACCTCTTTCTAAGGATTTACTTATAACTTCGGTTTATCACGACTGGTCCGACTTCTTTACGTTGGCCAGTCTTTAAGTTATTTTATAGCAATCCATTTTATTAGGACCTCGTTAGGTCCTTTCTATGGATCACTTTCTATAACTTCTTGCATTATTCTATTTTCATCTTTGTCGATTTTATAGAGATTGGGTTTCACCCTCGTTTGGTCAACCTTTCAATGAATTTGATTTTCATCTTTGGTCTTTATTGTGATCACGCAGTGAATTTGACTTTCACTTTTTGCCGATATGTAGCTTTATAATCGGACGATGAATGTTTCAGATTTAATGCGGCTTGAGCATTTGTAGAAGATCTGAACAGATTTTATTCAAAAGAAAATGAAAATATATACATACGGGAGGTTAAAGTTGGGTGATTTGTAGGTCTTGGCTTGGCGCCTCATTAAAAAACCTTTTTCAGGAAAAAGAGTGCACCATATCCTAAGATCCTTTATCATCCCTAACTATAGTACCTTCTTAGGTTGCAGGCGTGCCATGACCTAGGAAGCTCTCGCCCATCAAGTTCGGACAGTCTGTAGTAGCCCTTTTCAAGTACTTTAATGACTTGGTAGGATCCTTTACAGTTTGCTGCCAGCTTTCCTTCTCTAGGTTGGGTTATTCCGATGTCATTTCGGATTAGGATGAAGTCGTTCTCAGCAAAAGCTCGCTGTACTACCTTTTGATTGTATCTCGCAGCCATTCATCGTTTTAATGCTTCTTCCCTAATCCGAGCTCTTTCTCGGACTTCCAGAAGTAGATCGAGTTCTTCCCTTTGAAGTTGGGAGTTAGCTTCTTCACTATAGTGAATCACTCTAGGCGACCTTTCTTCAATCTCCACTGGGATCATTGCCTCCATTCCGTACGCTAATTGGAAGGGTTATTCCTTTGTGGTGGAATGTGGCGTTATTCGATATGCCCATAGGACTTGTGGGAGCTCCTCGGCCCAGGCTCCCTTTGCATCCTGTAATCTCCGTTTCAGCTCAGCCAGTATGACTTTGTTGGTAGCTTCGGCTTGTCCATTGGCTAGGGGATGTTCTACGAAAGTGAATTGTTGTTTTATGTTCAAGTCGGCTGATGATTAGATTTTTGACGGTTTAGAATTTCACTAATGAAGTCTCGTTGTAAAGTATAGTTCCTAAACCAAACAATAATCCTTTCATACAAAAAGTTGTTGTCACTAGTACAAACCCCTAAAATTTATAAACTGAAGTATTGGACCTCGGGTCGTTCTCCCTAGGAATTACAATAAAGTGTCTTGTTATTCGTTGTGAGTTATTTTGGGGTTTTTGAGATTTTAGACAAGAAATATAAATGGCAAAGAAAATAACTAACAACTAACAAAGCTCTTGGCAAGATATGAGAACTAGAAGTCCTATTCTAGTTATCCTCCTCAATTGTGATAACAAATTGTCCATTGCTCCCACTTAGTTAACATCTAACCATGGAGGAAAGTCAAGTGGATGAATCAATTTGATTCCTCAAGTCCTAATCAACTCCTAAAGGAAAGACTAGCATTAGAGGCATTTAAATCAATTAGCAACTTCTAATAATCAATCAACAAAGGAATTAGATAACTCAAGAGTCACTAATTACTCTACCTAGGCCAAGAGGAACAAAACCTACACTAAAATCCAACCAAGCATTTCATCGAACACTTGGAAGGCACAAAAGAAAAGCATAGTGAATCAACAACAAGAACAAGATCTAACAACAATTATTTCAAAGAATTAACAACAACAATCAAGGAAATCACAATTATCATGAATGACCTCAAATTGCATTATTGAAAGAAAACAAAGGAACAACAATCTATCCAAAACAAAATGAAGAATTACAATTATTAAAGCTCATAACTAGAAAGAGGAAGAGGAGAAGAGTAAGAATTGATAAAGGAGAAGTGAATTAAAGCATGAATTAAACCTAGATCTAAGAAGAGAGATTAACCTAAACCTAATCCTAATTCTAGAGAGAAGTGAGAGCTTCTCTCTCTAAAACTACTCTAAACTAAAACTAATGATGCTAAAATGATAGATTGATTCCTTCCCCTTCTATCCTTGGTCCTTTTAGTGCATTTTGGCGCCAAAGTTGGTTCAGAAACTCCCCAAGATCACCAGGCACGTGCTGCTTTAATGAAGTCATATGCGGACTGCGACGCGTGTGTGCACGGTACGCGTGCACGTTCCTGGCCGATTCTGCAATGTGTGCGCGAGTGCCTTGTGCGCGTGCGCGTGCTTGGCTGATTTCACTTCTTTGACTTTTTATGCTTATCTCCACTTGTATGCTTCCTTCCTTGCTCCCTTTGATCCATGCCTAGCCTATTTCAATCCTAGAATTGCTAGCAAACACATCAAGGCATCTTATGGAATAAAAGAGGAATTAGAATTCATCAAAATAAGGTTTAAAAGGCATGTTTTTACACTTAAGCACAAATACGGGAGAGATTACAAAACCATGCTAATTCATAGGTTAAATGCGAGAAAAGGTCATCAAAATACTCTAAATTCAATACAAGATAAACCCTAAAAATTTGAGAGTTTATTCACAACTGCGAGTGCACCGAAAATTACGTGATCATCAATGGGCGCCATTCAAGCATGGTACGCATCAAATTTCGCCCATCTCATCAAACAACTATTTTCATCTATACATCAATCGAGCACAACACGAGAACCAGTCTGGTAAGTCTATCTCGATCGTCCAAGTATAAACACACACAGCGCCAGTCGAAGCGACACTTCGGGAAATTCCACGTTGATCATTATGTATTCTGCGTATGAAGCAAGCTATGGTCATCTTGTAAATCTCAGTCAGGTGAATTCAAATGGTTATGGATGATTTATGAATAAACATAAAATAAGGATAGAAATACTTATGTAAATCAATGGTGAAATTTCAGATAAGTGTTGGAGATGCTTTGTCCCTTCCGGCTCTCTGCTTTCCTACTGTCTTCATCCAATCCTTCTTACTCCTTTCCATGGCAAGCTGTTGGGTCATCACCGTTGAAGGCTACAGTCCCGTTCTACTCCCCCGTGAAAATGTTCAACGCACACCCTTCATGGCACGGCTAATCATCTGTCGGTTCTCAATCAGGTTGGATAGAATCCATTGATTCTTTTGCGTTGTCACTAACGCCCAGCCTTCAGGAGTTTGAAGCTCGTCACAGTCATTCAATCATTGAATCCTACTCAGTACCACAGACAAGGTTAAATTCCTTCCGGATCTCTGAATGACTGTGCCATCAACTTCTAGCTTATACCACGAAGATTCCGATTTAGGGATCCAAGAGATACTCCTTAATCTAAGTAGAAGGAATGGTTGTCAGGACACACTTCATAGGTGAGAATGATGATGAGTGTCACGCGATCATCACATTCATCAAGTTAAGGAACAAGTGATATCTAGAACAAGAACAAGCTGAATTGAATAGAAGAACAACAGTAATTGCATTAATACTCGAGGACAACAAGCTCCACAAAATTTAATGTGTAGAAACAAAAATTGAAAATACATAAGAACAAGGTCTAGCATCATAGAGCAGCCCCAAATGGATCAAAATAGACTAAAGTGATCCCTATAGATCCCAAAGATCAAAGCTGCTTAAAACATGGATTCACAAAAAGTATAAAGTAACAATAGGTGAATTGAGAACTAAGTGCCCTTAGCCTATATCTAACACTAAGAAAATATAATAAGTAAAGAAAAAAACGACCATAAAATACATTAAAACCATCTCCGGGCCTCTACGCTTGGTGTGTCTGATCACAGCCCGAGCATTGCAGCCACTTTTCGTTTAAAAACAGTTGAGACTTCTCTTTGGAGTTCTAAACCGCCAGCTTTTATCGACCATTGCGCAGTTTTGAGCGTTTCAGTCCCATGTCCGCGACTGTGCCACTAGTTCCGCGGCATTAACGACTCCGGACAGTTTGATTTGGAACGCCCGTACCTGAGCCCGACTTCAAAAAGTGCTCGTCAGAGTCACTACAGTCCTGTCCCATATTCATATATTGCTGGAAAGTCCCAGGATGTCTACTTCCAACGCCGTTGAGAGCCGCCAATTGGGCTTCTGTAGCTCTAGAAAATCCACTCATCTAGTGCAGGAGAAGTAAATCCAACAGCATCATGCAGTCCACTCATTCAGCCTTCTTGAATCAGATTTTTGCTCTAGTCCGCTATCAATTCTAGCCCCATAGTACTCAGCACATCAAAACAACACAGCAAACTCAATGAGGTACTAGAAAAGATAATTTAGACGTGAAAAAAAATACATAACTAAAAAATTACACTAAAACATACTAAAAACATATACTGAAAAATCTAATGCCAAAAAAAGCAACGTATAATTATCCGCTCATCACAACACCAAACATAAAATTGTTGCTTGTCCCCAAGCAACTGAAATAAAATAAATAGAGTAAAGAAGAGAGATATATGCAATGAACTCCAGAAACATAAAATAAGCATCAGTATTAATCTATATTGATGAGCGGCGGATTTCTAAGCTTTTTGGCCTTCTGAACAGTTTTGGCATCTCACTCTATCCTTGAAATTAAGAATGATTGTGACTTCTATAGGAAACTCGCGAGACTCCACAGTGTTATTGATGTCCTCCAGTTAAGCTATGTTGATTCATTGTCTTAACACAGCTACTTTTTGAGTCTTGGCGGTGGCCCAAAGCACTCTGCTTCCAGTATTACCACCGGATCATACATGCCACAGACATCAATTGGATGAACCTTTTCAGATTGTGACTCAGCTTTGCTAAGAGTCCCCAAATTAGAGGTGTCCAGGAGTTCTTAAGCACTCTTTTGCCTTGGATCACAACTTCATTTTTTTCTTTTCCTTTTCTCCCTTTTTTTCTTTCGTTTTCTCCTTCTTTTTTTTTTTTTCGCAATAAACTTCTTCTTTTTTTTTTTCTTGAATTCACTGCTTTTTCTTGCTTCAAGAATCATCTAATGATTTTTGTTTCGATCCTCAGTAACATGTCTCCTTTTTCAACAACCTTTACACTAATAGCTCAAATTTCATCGAACTAAACGAGAAAAACAAATTCACAAAGACAATGCACGTTTCAAGCATACGATTGCAGAAAACAAAAGTCGATTGCACCACATCAAATAACTTAATTGTTATAAAATTTCAGAGTTCATGCAAATTTCTATCTACTTTTTCATATTAAGAACATTTTTCATTTAGAAAGGTGATGGAGCTCAATAGGACATCATAACTTTAAGCATAGACACTTAAGACACTAATGATCATGAGACAACACAACTAGATAAACCATAATGCAAATTTTTCAAAAAACAGAAAAAAAAGAACAAAGGAAATTAAAGGAACGGGTTCCACCTTATGATGCGCGGCTTGTTCTTCCCTCTTGGAATCATAGGGAAGTGCTTGATCTCTTCAATTCGCCTCTTCCTTGCCTCTTCGTTGCTCCTGTCTCGATTGATCTTCTCTAATTTTTCCTTTAATTTTTGAAGAGTGATGGAATGTGTCTTGGTGCTCCACCCTTAGTGTCCATGTTGGAACTCAATATCTCCTAGGACGGTGTTGATTTGCTCCCAATAGTTTTGTGGAGGAAAGTTGCATCCCTTGAGGCTCATCTTCAGCGATTCATAATGAGTGGTCATCTCTTTTCATTGAGCTCTGTCCACACCAGATAGTCCATGAGGCACTGATCCAAACCTTGATTAATGTTGACCTTTTTTGAGAGTTGAAAATGGTGTCCTTCCTCGGGGATCACCTTCTTCTTGGCCACAACTCTTATAGAAGTATGTCTTTGATGCACCCTTGAGATGCAAATCCTTTCCATCTCCCATGACTCGGAGGTGGAAGCTTTTGCCTTCTCCTTCCTCTTTCTAGAGGTTTCTCCGGCCTTGGATGTCATAATATGGTTAATGGTAAAAACCCAAAAAGCAAGTTTTCTACACACCAAATCTGTACGAAATGGTTTGCGTCCGTCTCGAGCAAAAGAAGAAAGAAGAGAGTAAAAGAAGAAATAGAGGAGATGGAGAGGCTTTGTGGTGTTCGGCCAAAGGGGGGAAGTAGTGGCTTAGGTTGTGTGAAAATCAAGAAGGTCAAGATGGGTTTATCTAGGGTTGAGAGAGAAGGTGGGTTTGGGGAGGCGAAATGTTGTTTGAATTTGAATGGAGGTAGTGAGGGGCGTCTATGAAGGCCCATGGATGTGAGTGGTGCAAGAGCAAAGAGTGGAATTAGGTGAGAGGTTTGATCGGGAAGAGGTGTTGACGGTGATGGTGAATGATGGGTGAAGAACGGAAGAGAGTGTGCTGGATGTAGGTGGGGGATCCTGTGCCGGGTCCAATCTATAGACATGAAATCTTGAGGTGTCAAGAAAAATTCATCCCTGCACCATGGGGCGAGCAAAAATGCTCTTCATGCCAATTTTGGCTTAAACGCCACGGCTGCGTGCCCCTTTAGTCTGTCGTTTTAACACCCCAACTTCTTCTGCCCTTTCCTGGGCATTTAATGCCAATTCTTGCTCCTCTTGGCCGTTTAATACGCCCAGAATGGTGCACAATCTGGCGTTTAACGTGCTCACCATTTGCTGGCCACTTTCTGCGTAAACGCTCAGCAAGAATGCTTACCTCCAAGGTCGTTGGCTTATTTTTCTCTTTTTCTTTCATTTTTTTCTTTTTTCAATCTGAATTTTAAATTCTTAACCAAACAAAGTGTAACACTATGTTTGGATATAAAATAAAAAAACAAAGGAAAATAGATAAACTATAACATTGGGTTGCCTACCATTACCCCAACAACGCGCTTTGAGAGTGTGCAGCTGAGCGTTCGACAGAAATGGCTCTACATCTTGGAGGCCTCACAGACTGTTTCAGAGACAAGTCTGTGTGGATTCGCTTCAACCCTCTAAGTACTTGACAACTGTGCGTAGGATGTCTCAACACCAACACGCTTCAAGAAGCTTGGTTGTGGCATTCCTTGGTCCAACACACAAACTTACGAGTTTACTGATGGGGGCTCTGTTTGACTCAATTTTGAGAGAAGCTCTTCATGCCTCCTCTCCATTGTGAACAGGCAGGGAATATCCTGGGTAGCCTTAAAACACAAAGGATTCTTCATTCACTTGAATGATCGATTCTCCTCTATCAACATCAATCACAGCCTTTGCTGTGGCTAGAAGGTTGCCAAGGATATGGATTCATCCAATGCACTTTCCTAGTTCTAACTATGAAATCACTCTTAGGGATGTAGATGCCCAATTATTACCAGAAACATCCCATCTACGCAAGCCATAAGAGCTTGTTGACGTGCATCAAGGCATTTTGGCCAGTTCACTGACCTTTTCTTTACTGTTTTCTAGGGTATTTCATGCATTTCCTTACGAACAACTAAGAGTTTTTTGTGGGTAATATTCACTGAACCACCTTGAGTCAAAGCCATCACATTCTGTGCATCTTTACATGACTTTCATGAGATTTGTCATAATTAGTGACGAATTGGTATGTTCGCATTACCCAATGGACCTTGGGTACTAGAACTTCTAAATGCAGCGTGTGTGCGTATTGCATTGATTCAGGACCAAAGAAATTACTTCAAGGCAGGACACCACTTCAGACAGTCACGTGACATTTCATTAACGTAGCCCAGCTAACGTGAGGCAAATAGGACTCGGTAACCTGCAAAGTTAATGAGAGAAGTAATTGCCAATAACGCTTTCGAAGCCATCATTGCCCACATTAAGTAGAGTCACGTTAACTAAAGTTAACGTGAGCTTCCTGAACGTCTGACGGAAGGACTTTGAGCCAAGTTAGTGACCACTTCAACATATCACTAACGCTTGGCCATAGTATTCACTAATGGCCACGGTTAAAGTCCCACCCGCTTAACTTGAAGTTAAACGTGGCCTCTAACGTCAATAAGGGGAAGGAAGCCAACTCAAGTGACTGTTTAACGATTTGTCCCATTAACGTGTGGCCTAAGGCGCAATGCGCCACGTAAACCAACATGTTAATCAGGTGGAGTGCTAACATGAGAGGCAAAAGAATGGTCGGCACAACAGTCAGTAACAACCCAACACTCTGTCACTAACGTTGGGGAAAGCAACCACAAAACCCCAAGGCGCCACGTTAACTCTTACGTTAACAATCTTAACGTCAGAGCGTTGAGAGCTAACGGAAAATGAGTGAAAGATGAGGCCAACGTTAGGGTGACACTCAAAATTGTCACTAATGTTGGAAATGGTTTGCAAAGCCACGTTAGAAGCCACGTTAACCTAGTTAACTGTGGACTCAACAAAGAAAATAGGGCAAATAATTAGTAAACCTTTAGTGACAATGTTGCACGTTGTCACTAACGTTGCCAACACAAACCACAAAGAGCCACGTTAACTAAGTTAACGTGGACTCTAAAGTAGGAAAGGGAGAGGCTCTCAACGTTATTGGGAAAGTTGTGTCCCAATAACGTGTGTTGCGCAGAAGGACAAGGAGCAACGTTAGTGGCAAAAATTTGTGCCACTTACGTTGAAGTTAACGTGACATTTACTTGGGTAAGAAACGTGAGTGAAAAAGTTGAATGACACTAAAGTTTTCGAACCCATTTTCTCACTGAATGTTAACACCTCTAATGTCTTGAGCTAAAGTCTCTGGCCCACTTTCACACTTTCTCTCTGCACGTAAAAGCTAAGCCCAATAAAGAAAAGAAACTGGCTTCAAACTCAAGGATCCAAAAGCGAAGAAGACTTGAAGAAACCAACTAAGAAGCTAAGAAGTATAGTATATATAGGAGTAGCTTTGAATTATTAGGGAGTTCGGAAGGTTGAAGGGAAGCACTACTCTCTGTATGTTTCTCTGTGTTTTCTAGTTTCATTGATGTATTTGCCAATTCTTTGTTTTCACTTTTCTTAGAAGCTGATTGAACAACTAAACCCCTTTCATTGGGTTAGGGAGCTCTCGTTGTAATTTGAGGGATCAATACTAAGTTTTTCACTATTCTTCTTCTCTCTTTCTGCTTGATTTTACTTGAAAGCTTCGATCTTCATCCCATTGGTGTTATTTGGAAAAGGAGCTATTCAAAACTTGGATCTCTTGCTGAGCTTGAGAGAGGAATGAAGAGATCAAGCTAGAAAATTCTTTCTCAGATGCATGGACCAAAAATGGGTTTGTATATGTGACTACAATCCTCTCAATACTTGATTTGGGAAATGCACGTGGTATAATCAGTGACCACAGTTTCATCTCGCTTCTCATGAGCAATTGACCAAGGAATTCGCTACTTGATCAAGATTTGAGAGATTGAAATTCAGGAAATTGTAATTCAATCAATTAAGATTACCAAGGAGATCAATGCAGTGCATTGATTGAGTAAGAGATGAAAATGACTTGATCCAGAGAATTGCAACAGCTCCTAATTCAGCCCAATGAACTCCCCCACTTCTGATCTAACCCACTTTCACTCCTTTATTTCTGCGTTTGTTTCTGACAAAACACCCCATTCCCCATTACAATTCTGCAATATTTAATTTCAGTCATCTAATTCCAGCTTTTTAATTCTAGCAACCTTTACTTTTCATGTATTATATACTGCCATCTTTATTTCTGCAACTCTCAACCGAAATTCTGAATTAGCTCAACTAAAACATTCCTCCAATTAAAGTTCTGATCAATCCATCCCCTGGTGGGATTCGACCCTCACTCTATTGTGAAAGTTTTTACTGTGATCGACAAATTCGGTACACTTGCCGAAGGAATTTTTGTAGAGACAAATTTCCACCTGCATCAAGTTCTATGGCGCCGTTGCCGGGATTAATTGTGCATCAACAATGATTAAAAAATAAAAAAAAAAAAAAAAAAAAAATTTCTTGTTTTGTTGATTTAATTTTCTGTTTGAGTAATTACCCTTCTGTCTTAATTAACTCCTTCCCTTTCCCCCCTCTACTCTTTGTTTTTCTTTGTTATTTACAATTCAGTTTGCTAACCCACAACTGCTTTATTGATTATATTGCATCACTTACATACTAACAGATCTTGAACTAGCAATATTCTCTTGCAACATAGTTTTTCCTTGCTCTGTACTGTTGGCTTGGATGACAGGAGAAGAAGCGCTGGCTTCAACTTTCTTCGATTCTGAACCAGAGACGGACCCCTTAGATTAAGCTGAGGAAGCAAGAGGCGAAACGTGCAATCTGTGGCGTGAAGAGGAGGAGAACACTATTGAACTAAAGCATGGAAGGCGAACATAGACCGAAACCAACATTCAAGAAGAGGCTGAATAAACCATAGGGAGGAGGTAGAGGCAATATCAGGTGGTCGAGGATAGAAGATGTAAGCTCTTACTTCAATCCAAACCCAGGCAGTTGTGGGCAGCACTTTCAGGAGCCCACCATACATGTCCACACATTTCGGCAGACTAAAACCTTAGCTCATCACCATAGTTCAGAATAATTGCCAATATGGAGGAAGTGCATCAAGAAGATCCACATCAACACTAACCATCTTTCTTGAGGGTTTGTGACACAGTGAAGTCCAATGGAGTCCACCAGGATATCTATAGGGGCTACTCTATGTTCCCATTTCTCTCAGAGGGGACAAGGCATTCAAAATGGCTCTGCAATCCTTCCCAAAAGAAGAAGCCCTGACAAATTGGAGGCCAGTGAATAAGTTTTGCAAGGTTTTACCCCCCTTCAAAGGATCAAATAGTGAAGAACTTGAAGTAACAGACGTTCAGCACAAGTGGGAGACCACTTTATGAAGCCCTCTACGGACAAGGTTCAAACAACCTGTAAACGAGGAGATGCCCACCAGAGATGTTCAATTGAGTTGGGTCCAACTGCACATCTTCTATGAAGGTGATGAGCGGATATTTTATCGCTTTTTTGATGGGTTTAATGTAGTTTTTAGTATGTTTAATAGTATTTTTAGAATTTGATTATTTTTTTTAGTAAAAATCAATTTCTGGACTTTACTTATGAGTTTGTGTGTTTTTCTGTGATTTTCAGACGTATTTTCTGTGAAATGGTCTAGCAGTAATCTCGTTCCTGGTGATCTAAAAGGACTGCTGATGCTTGATTGGATCTTGACCCTTCCTGCACTCGAGCGAGTTTTTCTGAGCCTACAAGAGCTTCAATTGGCGCGCTCTCAACCGGCGTTGGCGAAAGTAGACATTCCGGGCTTTTCAGAAATAGTATAAAGTTTATACTTTGCGTAAAGATATGACGACGCTAACATCTGGCGGCTTAACTCACAGACATGCTGCTTCCTCTACAGTTAAACGCCAGAAACCACTTCACGATCCGAGTTGAACGCCCCAAAACACTTTTATAAACTTGGAGTTCAACTCCAAGACAAGCCTCAGCTCATGGATAGACCTTCTATTCTCCAGCCAACCCAAACACCAACCAAGTGGGCCCACAAGAGTGGATTTCTCTACCAATTATCTTAGTTTTTCATATTCTGTAAAACCTACGGTACTAGTCTTACCTTATCTTAAAACCAACTTTTAGAGAACTTATCTTGGACTCTTATGACCCATTTTCAGATCTGAACTTTATACACTTTGATGGCATGAGTCTCTAAACGCCATTGTGGGGCGTGAGGAGCTTTGCCAGTCGTCTCGAGAGTTAATGTAATTGTTTCTATTTCACTCAAACGTATGTGTGTTCCGATCTAAGATGTTTATTTGCGCTTAATTATGAAGGACGGTGCAATGCATCAGTGACACTCATCACCTCCCTCAAATCCGAATGAACGCGTGTCTGACAAACACCTCCATTCTACATTAGACTGAATGAGTCTTCTCTCTCAGATTCTTTAATCAGAATCTCCGCGGTATAAACTAGAATCATGTATGGCGGCCACTCTGAGAATTCTGGAAGGTCTAAAACCTTGTCTGTGGTATTCCGAGTAGGATTCAAGGATCGAATGCCTGTGACGAGCTTTCAAACTCGCGATTGCTGGCGCCGTGATGACAAACGCACCAAAGATCAATGATCCTTATCTCCAACATGAATCAAGAAACCAAACAGCCTGAATAGCCATGTGATAGAGCATTTGGACGTTTTTCACTGAGAGGACGGGACGGTAGCCACTGACAATGGCGAAACCCTACATACAGCCGTTGCCGTAGACGGGCTTACAATACAATGAGTTGAATAACATTGCAGAAATCAGAGCGACAAAGCATCTCCAAAAACTCCAACAATATTCCTCATTACTGCACAACAAGTAACTACTATTTATTTTTATGCCCCCTTTTTTTATTAATAAAAAAAAAAAAAAAAAAAAAAAAAAAAAAATTAAAGATTAATAAAAATAAAACTATAGCTTGCTTCAAGCCGACAATCTCTGTGGGATCGACCCTTGCTCACGCAAGGTATTACTTGGACGACCCAGTACACTTGCTGGTTAGTTATGCGGGATTGCAAAAGTGTGATTGCAATTTCGTGCACCATACACCCTGACACCTACAAGCTACTTTTGTTTCCTTTCTCACTCAGAGATAAGGCAGCAAAGTGGTTGGAAGCATTCCCCAAGGAGAGCTTGACCACTTGGGAGGAGGTTGTAAACAAGTTCCTAGCAATATTCTACCCACCACAGAGAGTCAATAGGTTGAGAACTGAGGTGCAAACATTTAGGCAACAAGATGGTGAAACACTTTATGAGGCCTAAGAGAGGTTCAAAGACTTGACATGGAAATGCCCTCCGGATATGTTCAACGAATGGGTTCAACTACACATCTTCTATGAGGGGCTATCATATGAAGCAAAGAAAGATGTGGACCACTCTTCAGGGGGTTCACTCAACAAGAAGAAAACTATTGAAGAGGCCACAGATATTATTGAGACTGTAGCTGAAAATGAGTACTTCTATGCTTCAGAAAGAGCTCAAAAGAAAGGGGTGTTGGAACTCAACTCTATGGATGCCTTGCTAGCACAAAACAAGGCAATTGCATCACAATTAGTAGCCTTAACAAAGAAGGTTGAGGCAAACCAAGTATCAGTCGTCCAAGCTCAAGCACCACCGCAAGAAGAGGAGTCAACCGAAGCTGAATGTGAATGAGAGCAAGCAAATTATGTAAACAACCCATCTAGACTACCATATGACCCAAACTATAAGACATACAACCCAGGTTGGAAGAACCACCCAAATTTTAGATGGGGAAACAAAAAAGACCACAAACCATACCACTCTAAACATCACAACAACCATAACTCTAACCACCAATCAAGCAACAACGGACCTTATCACAACTTACAAAACACATCATATCACCCTACACAGCAAACACACAACAACCATCACCAAGATTCATCAATCCCCACCATGGAACCATGTGAAACCAGCAGTAGTTTCTCAAAATTGGAGGCAGCCATAGCTCAATTGTCAACACAATTGACAGGGGCTTTCTCCATTATTCTAGATAGACAGCTGCAGGCTGACAGAAAGATAGATGCTAACCACAAAGAGTATAGGTCCAGCATAAAGAATCAAGTGGCAGCAATTTTAAAATTAGAGGCACAAGTAGGGAGCTTGTCTAAGCAAATACCTATGCCCACACATACTTTTCCTAGTGACACCATGGCTAACCCAAGGGGAGAGTGCAAGGCCATAACACTAAGGAGTGGAAAAGTTGTGGAAGAAACACCCCCAAGTCAAAGCCACTAGGAGGAAGAAAGTGCAAAGGAACCTGAAATCAAGAAGGAAGAAAAGACCTCTACACCATCCTCACCAAAGCAAGTTCTAAAGCCTTATGTGCCACAAGCACCCTATCCACAAAGGCTGAGGAAGGATGGGAAAGACAGCCAGTTCTCTAGATTCCTAGAAATCTTCAAGAAGCTCCAGATCAACATACCCTTTGCTGAGGCATTAGAGCAAATGCCGCTCTATGCTAAGTTCTTCAAGGAACTCATGACAAGGAAGAGATACATGGGCAAGTAAATTCTTAGGGGTGTTTCAACACCTAGCACCCTAAAACCAACTGGTTTGGGAGCGCTAATTGAAAGCCTAAGCTAAAGGGTCGTCTTGAGATAAAACACTTAGAGTCGTGGTCAATTGAAAAAAAAAAAGAAAAAGAAGCAACTCTTGCTACTTCAAGGTGACAATTAATAAAAGGGGCATCTAAGATAAACACTTGAAAAATCCTAAAGATTCTAGAAGTTCATTGTAGCATTGAAACAACAATACTCATGCATGTGCTAATACTTAGCCTTATTCTTGGTAATGAATGCACTTATTCATGGTTGAAGTCTCAATTCAATTAAGAATGACTCACATTGATTTGCTTGGGACAAGTAAAGCTTTAGTTTGGTGTTGTGATAACTTGCATGATTTACCCTTTTTACCTATGACAAAGGACCATAAAAAGAGAACATATTCATTGTTTCAATTCAATTTCATGAGCAAAATGGTAAGTATTATGGTACATTGCTTTGTAATAGGTTTGTGTTGAATTTCAGGTGAAAAACAACAAAACGGAGCTGAGCGTGTGAAATTGGTGGGCCACTTAGAGCAAACGCTATGAAAGTATATGGGCGTGGCACGCCAGGACCATCAACCACTATGGGCGTGCCATTTGAAACAGGGGTAGTGGCATGCCAATTCATTAATCCTAAGGTCCAAGCACTTGGGCGTGCCACTTGATATCGAAGGCGTGGCACACCAAGCTCTCATCATCACTTGGGCGTGCCACTTGAGGAGCCAAGCGTGGCATGCCAAGCTTAAAGAAGGCCATCATCACTTGGGCGTGCCACTTGAGCATCACGGCGTGGTACTCTAGTACAAAATTCCAGAGGCGAGAGTGAAGGTTCAAACACATGGGCATGCCACTTGAGATCGAATGTGTGGCACGCCAAGCTCTTATCCTCACTAGGGCGTGCCACTTGAAGACCCAAGTGTGGCACGCCAAGCTTCAAAGAAGGGCAAATAAAGCTGGGTGTGCCACTTGATATCGAAGGCGTGGCACGCCAAGCCCTCGTCCTCACTTAGGCATGCCACTTGAAGGCCAAGACATGGCACGCCACCCCTCATTAACCATCTGGGTGTGCCACTTGGATGTTGGGTATGGCACGCCAGCTCCTAGAACGAAGAAGAACTATTGGCGTGGCACGTTGGACCATGGGCGTGGCACGCTAGTACAACTTTCCAAAGATGAAGGAAAGAGGCCAAACATGTGGGCGTGCCACTTGGTGTCGAAGGCATGGCACGCCAACTAGCAATTCTCACTTGGGCATGCCACATGAGTCTCAGGCATGACATGCCAGCATCACCCATCAACAAGAAGAAGACATGGGCGTGCCACTTGAGTTCTGAGCGTGGCACGCCAATGAAGAAACCAACACATACAAAGGGGCGTGGCATGCCAGACCCTGGGTGTGCCATGCTAGTACAACTTTCCAGAATGGAGAAGATGAAGACAAAGGCTTGGGCGTGCCACTTGGAATCAAAGGCGTGGCACGCCATGCTAACAAAGGCCTAACAAAAGCCTAGACGTACCACTTGAGCTCAAAGGCGTGGCATGCCAGGCTAGCCATGGCTCAAAAAGACCCTGGGCGTGCCACTTGGGATCGAAGGCATGGCACGTCAGGGACATTAACCCAAAGGGGCGTGCCACTTGAGAGCTGGGCGTGACGCGCCAAGCTTGAATTGGAGCTGGGTGTGGCACGCCACTAAAGCGCCGATCACACGCCTACCACTAGATGTCACGTTTATTGAGTTTTCTTTTTTTCCCTCCATTTGTAATTTTCTTTTCTTTTTGTATTTCTTATTTCTAGTAATAAGAGTAGTATAAATAACCCCTGGAAGTACTGAGAAGGGGTTGTTAGAGTTGTTATTGGAGTAGCTTTTTGCTGAAAGCATAGTTAAATTTACTTTCCATCTTCTTCCATCTCTTGTACTTTTCCCTGAGCTATGAGTAGCTAACTTCCCTCTCATTGAGAGAGGCAGCCCTGTTATACTTGATGGATTAATGATAGTGAATTTTTTCTTCTCTTCATCTTCTCTTTGATTTGCTAGAAGGAATTTCGTTTTAATGCTAGTGTTCAATCATCTTGGGAAAGAGGTTGAATCTAAAATGGGTTTAACGGGAACCTTGGAAAAGGAAACATGAAACCATGCTTGAAATCCCTTTTCACACTTGAGTAGAATCTGGGTTTTGGTGATTAGATATAGTGACATATAATCCACCCTCTACCTGGACCTATGATGATGTGTGGTATAATCAGGGACCAAGCATATCTCTCTTCATGAGCAATTAAACCAAGGAATTGGCTGATTATCAAGATTTAAGAGATTGAGTCACTAAGGGATTGGGGCTCAATCAATCATGATTGCCAAGAGGTCATTGAGTTGCATGATTTAAGATGAGATGAACTAGATTTAATCTAAAGAAAAAATATCTCCCAATCTCAATGAATCCCCCTATTCTTATCTTCCACATTCTCTACAACTTTGTTTACAATTTTGTCAATCCCCCATTCCCATTTACAATTTAGTCATTTATGTTTTTTCACTTTACATTCTTACCATTTCCTTTTATGAACCTTATTTCTTCTCTTTGCCATTGAGCTTACTTTCCTGTTTATTTACAATTCTGCAATCATACTCTATATTGCCTAGCTTGACAAATTCACCAATTAATTAACATTGTTCAATTCTACCAATCTCTGTAGATACGATCCCACTCCTCTGTGGGTTATTACTTGACGATGATTTTGGTGCGCTTGCCAAAAGAACGGATTCAAAATAAAAAAATTTGGGGGGGTGTGAATTCCGGTCATCACTTTACTTATCCTTATGGTGTCTTTGCATATAGAAGACTGCCCTTTGGATTGTGCAATGAACCTACCACATTCCAAAGGTGCATGCTCTCCATATTCTCTGACATGATTGAAAGGTTTATTGAAGTGTTTATGGATGACTTTTCTGTATTTGGTGATTCATTTTCTAAGTACTTGCACCACCTTGCCTTGGTGCTATGGAGATGCCAAGAAACCAACTTCATTCTAAACTGGGAAAAGTGCTATTTCATGGTCACTAAAGGGGTGGTTCTTAGTCACAAGATCTCCAAAAAGGCATAGAGGTGGACACAGCTAAAGTGGAAGTGATTAAGAGATTACCTCCACCTTGCAATGTCAAAACAATTAGAAGTTTCTTGTGGCATGCTGGGTTTTATAGAAGATTTATTAGAGACTTTTCAAAGATTGCCAAACCTTTAAGTAACTTGCTTGTCTCTAATGTACCTTTTATCTTTGATAGAGAATGCATGCAAGCCTTTGATGAACTTAAAAACAGACTTTTCTCTGCACCTATTATACTACCACCTAGCTGGGATTTACCTTTTGAATTGATGTGTGATGCATCAGATTTTGCTGTTGGTGCTATTTTAGGACAAAGAAAAGATAAGCTAGTCCATGCATATACTATGCTAGAAAAGTTCTTAATGAAAATCAAAGGAACTACACCACTACAGAGAAGGAAATCCTTGCTATAGTCTTTGCATTTGATAAATTTAGATCATATCTCATTTGTTCTAAAGTCATTGTGTTCACTGACCATGCAGCTCTTAAATATTTGCTGACCAAGCAGGAATCTAAGCCTAGACTACTAAGATGAATCTTGCTACTTCAAGAGTTTAACATTGTGATTAAGGATAGAAGCGGAGCAGAGAACAAAGTAGCTGACCATTGATGGATGAGCAAAATCGTCGGCTAGGAATTTTATCTCAAGAAGATTTAGCATTGTAAGTATAGTTCCAAGCTAACAAGAAATGCCCAAATCAAATGTGAATTCAAAGATGTCACTATTCAAACCAATTCAATTTCGGGAGTGTTTAGTTCCCGGGTCGTCTCCCAAGGACACTTGAGATCAATGAGTGTACAATTCCGGTTGTGGTGATCAAGGGGTTTGCAATAAAGAGATAAAAATATGAAGAAATAAAAGAACATGCAAAATTGTAATAAATGAACTAATGAAGGAATTAAGGAATTACTATGCAATATAGACAAGTAAGGTATAAAAGGGAGTAAGGTAAATGTGTATGAAAGAATTAAAACATAAAAGGAGTCTTGTCTTGGAGTGAGCTAAGGGTCCTTTTCTTGTTGGAACCACAACTATGACAATTAGAATGGATTAATCTCACTTGATTAACCCTCACATCAGAGTGTAAGTTAAATGAGCATAAGTGTTCTTAACCCACAAATCCTAAATTGCATGCTAATTACCTTAGCAACAAATTAGCGTTAGTGGGAACAAGAACAATTAACAATCCAAAAATTGACACTAAATGTTAGACATTCCAACTCTAGGAACCTAATTGTTCACTTTCCCCATGCCAAGAGATAGAAAACTAGCCCAAAATCATAATTGACATTTTATCAAATACTTGGTGGGCAAAAATATTAAACATGGGAAAAATGAGAAAATGCTTGAAACTAAAAGCAACAATTAGTCTCAATCAACAATAATGACTCAAGAAAGCATGTAACAAATATCAATCATCAAATTCATCAACATGAAATTAAAATTGTAAAAGAGAAGTAAAATTGAACTTTACCATGAATTATAAGAAAGAGTAAGAACAATGTAGCTATAAAGAGTAGTAACAAAGAGATATTTACAATGGAAGCAAGCAAAATCCAAGATCAAAATTGGAAATGGAACTTGAATGTAAACCCTAGTATAAACCCTAATAGAGATGATGAAAATCTTAGAGAAAAACTACACTAAAGGCTCCCTACTACTACTCCAAAGCTACCCTAATGTTATTCTATCCTCTCTTCTTCATTTTGCCTTCAATATGAGCTAAATGGCTTCAGAATGGGCCTCCAAACCACCAAAATTGCGAGTCACGTACAATTTTAATGAAGGCATGTGTGGGCACCTGTGCGTATGCACAGACGTGTGCGCATGCACACTCTACCAAAATCTCTTCCTGTGCGTACGCACATGCAGCTGTGCACACGCACACTAGGCGATGCTCTGAATGGACACGCGACACGCATAATGCATCTCCCGCGCACTTGCGGGTCAGTTTTGGTACCCGTGTGTACGTACGCAGGTCTGTACGTACGCACACATTGCTGTGCTCTTCTCCTTTGATTCTTCATGTTCTGCCTCCTACTCTCAAGTATGCATACTTGGGAAGTGATGGAAGTTACCCAGTAATCATCAATTCTGCCCTTAGTCAAGAACAAGAAGAGGAATTAATCAAGGTGTTGCAAAAGCACCAAGATGCCATTGGATGGACCCTTGCTGTCTTAAATGGGATAAGCTCATCCATATGCATGCATAAGATATTGCTGGAAGATGATTCCAAGCCATCCATTCAAGCCCAAAGAAGATTGAATCCTGTCATGAAAGAAGTAGTCCAAAAAGAGGTGATGAAGCTATAGCAGGCAGGAGTCATTTATCCCATTTCTGACAGCACATGGGTGAGTCCTGTCTATGTGGTTCCAAAGAAGGGAGGGATCACAGTTGTACCCAATGAGAAGAATGAACTTAACCCCACAAGAATAGTGACCACTGGAGGATGTGCATTGACTATAGGAAACTCAATGAGGCAACCAAAAAAGATAATTTTCCACTCCCTTTTATGGACCAGATGTTAGAGAGATTGGCAGGACATATATATTACTATTTTCTTGATGGATATTCGGGTTATAATCAAATAGTGGTTGATCCAAGAGATCAAGAAAAGACATCATTCACCTATTGATGCAAGGGCATCTTGGCCAGTTTCACTGACCTTTTCTTTACTATTTTTAAGGTAGTTTCATGCATTTCCTTAGGAAATAAGCTAGTTTTGGGTAGATATTCACTTACACCTTGATTCAAGCATACATTGTGCATTTTACATGATTTCATGAGGATTTTGCATGAATTTAGTGACAAATGGTATGTTGCATTACCCATGACTTGGACTAGAACTTTGATGCACTCTATTGCTTGATTTCAGGACCAAAGGAAGAAAAGAGGAACCACTTAGCAGTGACGTTAATCTAATTAACGTAGCCACTAACGTGGAATAGGAGGTAACCTGCAAAGTTAATGAGAAAAGTGATTGCCAATAACGCTCTCGAAGCCATCATTGCCCACGTTAAGAGTCACGTTAACTAAGTTAACGTGAGCTCTAACGTGAAGGAAGGACTTTGAGCCAACGTTAGTGATACTTAACATTATCACTAACGTTGGCCAATGATCATAAGTGGCCACGTTAGAGTCCACGTTAACTTGGTTAACGTGGCCTCTAATGTCAATAAGGGGAAGGAAGCCAACGTTAGTGATGTTCAACATTGTCACTAACGTTGGCCTAAGGTGTAATGTGCCACGTTAACTTCCACGTTAACTTGGTTAACATGGGAGCTAAAGTGAGAGGCAAGAATGGTCGACAACGTTAGTGACACCCAACATTGTCACTAACGTTGGAAGCAACCACAAAACCCCAAGGAGCCACGTTAACTTCTACGTTAACCTAGTTAACGTGGAAGCTAACGGCAATGAGTGAAAGATGAGCCAACGTTAGTGACACTCAACATGGTCACTAACGTTGGAAATGGTTTGCAAAGCCACGTTAGAAGCCACTTTAACCTAGTTAACGTGGACTCTAACGCGAATAGGGGCANGGATAATCATAAAAATCAATGAATTTGGAGCCAACGTTTTGTCTTAAACTCTCCAATGACTTTTATGAAGCATCAATCGAAATGATATAGGTGGCGGTGGCTTACGTAAAATTAGGGAATATGGCAAAGACACCATGCAATTTGCCAACTCTCAACCATTTACTTGGGAGCTAAAAATCATAGCATTCAATTGAGCCAAGTGCAGAAAAACTAGTGAAACAAGTGAAAAATTATTTTTTTTTTTTTTTTGTTTGGATGAACTTGAATGTGATGCATCCGTGACACTCATCATCATTCTCAACCTATGAACGGTGCATGACAACCACCTCCGTTCTACCTTAGATTTGGTGCGAGAACATTCTGCTTAACCGGTACTCCAATATAATCGGATATCTGGCGTGTACTAAGCGGGAGGAATTGATGGCGCCATTCAAGATGGCAATCGTTAAGTCTGATACTCTTGCTTGTGTATTCTGTGAGTCAGAGATCAATGACTTGATATTCGTACTTGTGACGTGCTTTTGAAGAATCAAGAGCGTGAACGCGGCTGGCGTTGTTGTTGACAAGAAAGCAAATTAAATTTAGAATGCGACTATCTTACTTGCTTCTAGACCGCCCTAAGACTGTTTGAGAGAGCCGCACAGTCAAAATCATTGGGCTCAACAACCGTGGCTCTGACAGGTGCGTTGCACACATTTCAACTGGACCGGATGGACGGATGGGCCCTGATAGACCAATATGGGACACGACGGTGATGCCCAACGATACAAGGCTTGCCTACTCCGCGTAAAGGTATTGAAGCGATCAGAGGATTGGATGATTAGGAGCCAGTAGGGCAATCAATGCAAGCATGAGATCGAGAAGGAGGACAAACAAGGCATCTTCGATACGCTATTATCTGAAATTCTCACTGATGAGCGGAACTTTAACGCGTTTTGGGGTAATCCCAATACAATGTGTAGGATATTGACATGTTTAGGTAGTTTAATTGATTTTCTTAGGTGGTTTGGAGAGGATAGTAAAAAAAAAAAAAAACAAAATAAATAAGTTTTTTGGAGCTCATCAAGGAAGTTTACTAATGGACGCTTTGTGTGTTTCTTAATACTTTTTCATGTGATTTAGGTACTTTCTATCTGGCTGATTTAATAGATTGAGGAGGCTTTGCAATGCAGAAAATCGTGAATTAGGCTGAACACAAGACTGCTGATGCTGTTGGAGCCTTTGACCTCCCTGCACTGAAGGATATGTGCATTGGTGTCATGGACGGCTACAGAGTCCCAATTGGCGCGCCCTTAACTGCTTTGGAAAGCTAACATCGCAGGACTGCTCCACAGGTGGGCAATATTTTATTATTTGCCAATTCAGCTACAAAGGTAGCCTGTTGCAACGAAAGATAGTCGACAGTAAGATCTTGGTTGAACCGCACTATCAACCCAGATACTATGTGCTGTCTGTGCCAGTTAAAGCGCGCCAAGAAACAACGTGGGCATGATCCGAAGTGAACGCCAAAAGCACCGTTATAAACTTGGAGTTCACACTCCCAAATGATACAAGGACAAGCTCAGTCAGTAGGAATAAATTTGGTCTAACAGTCTCGCCAAAGCTAAGGCGACGACGCATAGTGGGCCCCATGAAGTAGGTATATAATCTAGCTCTAATAGACCATATTTAAGTTCTCTAAAATGTCTATTTTCTATACTTCTGTATAATCTAGGTTACCATAAGAATATTTATCGTATTCTGTAAACGGAACGTTTAGAGGAATCTTTTGAGTGCTTGGATGATGCACTGACATTATTCGAGGTTATCGGGAAATTTTATACACTTTGACCGCATGAGTCTCGAAACTCCATTGTTGGCGGTGAGGAGCTCTGCAGCCTCTCGATGTACTGAAGATTTGCAATTGTTCTTGAGATTCATCTCGCATTAGGGCGTATGTACCAGAGGTGATGCTAAGAGATGTTAATCGCTGACTTAATATAGAGACTTACCTCATTGTAGTTGGTGTGTATTGCCGTTTGACTATTCTGATCAAACCTATCTTTCCTATTACCGTCTCAATCCATGAACGTGTGCCTGACATAATGGAACACCTCCTCTGAATTCTATCATTAGGACTACATATGGTGAAGCGGTTATGCTCGGATAGGAAATTCCATAAATCATTGAAACTCTGCATATAAGGCGGAGAATATAGATTGGCTCGGGCCACTTCTTTTAGTATTCTGAAAAGGTCTCTCAAAATCCACCTCTTTGGTATGTGATTTGGCTCTATTTGTCCCCGAGTACGGGAATCCAAGAGAACTTTACTTGGCATGAGCTGTGGATTTCGTCTTATACAATATCGTCAGATAATTGCTTGGGCGTGGAGTGACAAATCGCATTGGCAAGGACAATGGTTCCCTCTATATCTCCAACTTGGATTCTTATACTTTTGATCTTAGAACCAACAACTTATGCTCAGAGTAGCTTGAGGACAGAGCAACCTGGGACCATGTTTTTTGTACTCATTCTATGAATATTCTATCTTAGGAAGAGCTGAAGTATGGGAGAATCTAGGGTAGCTTCGCGTACTGACATGGTGTATACAGAGTCTGCTCCTGGCGTGAGATTCACTACGGAGATCCTTTGGCCGAGCCATTGCATTAGTTATACTTCGTGCTCTTACATGTAATGAACATGAATTGTTTGCAATTGGATATATTATTGTAATTCGGCTTAGAAATTCCAGGAGGACCAATAGGACATTCCTGTGCGCATAAACTCATACTTCCAAACATATTCTCAAGTCTACTGCACATCATACACTACTTTCCTTCAGTATTATCATAGGGTTTGCTGTATCTAATATAGTTTACTTGTTTTCCATCTTACATTATGATTTCGGGGTCCAAGGATCTCGGATGTAAACATATCTTCTAAACATCCCCCTGATGACTAAGAACTGACTAAAAATAAATTCTAATAGCTCTATAATTTCATAGCGCTTCACAACCAAATTTATGTTTACTCCAGCGTTGGCTGAGACCACCCTCAAGATTTCTGCTCCTCACGTCAAGTATTACTTGGACGACCAAATACACTTGCTGGTTAGAGTTTGTTATACTACTGGCTTTGTCACAAACATTCGTTGTCTTGCATTTGCACCAAACTTCACTCTTACTTTGGGTTACTTTAAGATTTACCATAAGTAATCTCTATCCTTGATTTTATGTTTTAATCGTCACATTGATATTTACTGATGCTCAGGATATTCCATTCACACGCACTTTAGGAAAATTCGCCTCGATCCCTGACTGGATTTACAAGATGACCAGTGCTTGCTTCCCAATGTATTACAACCAAAGCATGCCACAATCTCCGTAATTGAGGCCGTTATCTCGTCAGTCCCCATTACGTCGGCGTAAATGATTCATAATCGATACTCTTGGAAATTTCATACATCTTGTGACCGGTCCAGTTGCGCGGCACACCTGCTGGTTAGTGTGGTGAAGTTGTTGATAAAAAGTTGAGGATTGCAATTGGCGTTACCATGTTGAATGGCGCCATGATGATCACCAAATTTCTGTGGCACCAAGTTTTGGCGCCTCACTGCTACAGGGGAATTGTGAGAGGTATTGGACACCACAACTGGACCTGGAATTCCTGAATACATATGTTATTGCTGTTAGCTTCGGATGATCTCTTTTTTCCAGGTTCTAAGAATGAATTCAGATAGTCTTCCAATTGGGTGATGTATCCTTGGAGTACTACTGCACACCACAACGCTGCAAACTCTGACTTTTGCTTGAAATCGATATTTTGCTCTTAGTAAGATGCCTGAAATGTCCTGCTGAAGCTTGGTGCCTTAGCCATGTCTAATTTCCTGTAGGCAGCTTAGACTACATTGGCATGATTCCCTGGAATTCTCATTCTAAGAGATTTTGATATTCTCCCTTAATTTTCTGATCACACTAATCAAAAAATCCAAAAAAATTCATAAACCACAATTTTTTTCTAACCAAAATTTATTTTTTTGTTAATCTTAGCTGTTATGTTAATTTGGTGTCAAATGCATGTTCGGAGTCTTGCATTATCATGTGTCTTAAGTTGTCTTAGGTGTTCTTGATGATTTCTTACTCTGATCTTTAATCATTGCTACTTGAGTATTATGTGTTTTCATTTCGCATTTTCATTTGTTACGTCGTCATAGTAATAACTCTAAGTTGGGTCTTTACATGCATTGTTTATTGATTTAGTTGCATTTTTGATTTTATCCTTCATTATTAAAAATCCAAAAAAAAAATTTAATTTGTGTCTTTCAAGATTCAATAATACAGAGAATTGAAGATCAGAACATACAGCAGAGGAATTAACAGAAAAAGCGGGCTTCAAAACGCCCAGTAACAGACGCGTCGAAGCAGCCAAATACTGGTAAAACGCAAGAAAAGCTATTAAGAGCACCAGTAACCAGTGTTGGCTCCATTCTTGGGCGTTTAACGCCCAGATGGTAAGAGGGTAGATTGTTTTCCAATGGCAATTTAGTTTAAAACTCAATGCAGAATCTTTTCATCATTTCGTCATGGCTTTTAAATCAATTCCCTTTTACAGAATTACCATCAATATGATTGCAACATCAGATGACTTTCTTTTGAAACGTATGTTTCAAATCAACTCGTTTTTTGTTCAAGTTTTTCAAATTTTCAATCAGAAATCTAAAATCTTTGTTCAAATCATATCTTCTCAATCACATTTTTTTTAATACAAAAAACTTTTAATCATATCTTCTAACCACAATCTTTTTCAAAATAGTTTTCAATCAAATCTTTTGATTTCAATTTCAAAATACGTTTTCTCAAAATACTTAAAAAAATTCTTTCTCATTTTCAGTTTTCGACAATAAGTAATGTTTTTTTCCAAAAAAAATGTTTCAAAATTCTTACTTAAATTTTCGAAAACATACTTCTCTCCTCTTCTCACATCCTTCTATTATGCGACTAACACTATTCCTCTAATGCCACAATTCGAACTCCATCTTCTCTTGATTAGTTTGAATATTTCTTCTTCCGTCTAATTTCTTTTCCTCTGTACACCTAAGGAATTCTCATACTGTGAATAAGAGATTCCATATTTTCTTGTGTTCTCTTCTCTTTTCCTTATGAGCAGGAGCAAAGACAAAAGCAATTCTTGTTTGAGGCTGATCCTGAACCTGAAAGGACCTTGAATAGAAAGCTAAGAGGAAGCAAAGGCACAAATCTCTTTGTAGAGTTTTTTGATAACATTAATTTAACAAAGAAAGAAGAAGCATGGCAGCCGCAAAACCAACACAACCAATGCCACAATGCAAAGAACGCGCTGCATTGGTTGACTTTACTGTACCTACTCCCGACTTCTATGGGAGAAGCATCTCATATCCCTGCCATTGGAGCAAACAACTTTGAGCTATAACCTCAAATAGTTTCTCTAATGCTAACAAGAATTGCCATGTCTCCATGGACTTTCCACTTGGAAATCCTCATCAAGTTTTTGAGTGGAATTCTTGCAAATCTGTGACACTTGTAAAACTAATGGGCGTTGACCCTTGAGGTTACAGGCTATGCTCATCCCTTTTGCTGTAAGAGACCAAGCTAGAAAAGGGTGGACTCTACAACCTAAAGAAAGCCCTGAACTCTTGGAAACTAGTCCAATGCCTTCTTGGCAAAGTTCTTTCCACCTCAAAAATTGAGTAGCCTTAGAGTGGGAAGTAACCAAAACCTTCCAGACAGAAAGAAGGGAGATCCCTTATGAAGCTATTAGGGAAAGATGACCAAACAATTACATCAGAAAGTTCCTTCCTGACATGCTTTCTGAATGGAGCATCATAGGTATTTTCTATGATGGTCTCCGGTCTGAACTGCTGTCCAAGAGTCTTTGGATAGCTCTGCTGGAGGTTCTCTCATCTGAAGAAGACGCCCTGCAGAGGCCAAGAACTGCATGAAATGAGGTTGGCAAATAACCCAATTCCTTGTACACTTCTGAAAGACGACATCCTGTAACAAATGGGAGCTAGGGATCAGAAAAAGGATTCTTGAGAATTGACACTCTGAATGCGCATATTGGACTCAGAGACAAATATTGACTCAGCAAAGTCAATGATGATTTCTACAAAGTCTTGTCTGGAATGCCGAAAAATGTCCCACCAGCAGTACTAAGGAACGCTCCTCAAGGAAGAAGCTTAATGATCCTGACGAACCCTTCAACTGAAGAGGTGAATTTACCATGGGAGAACCCCTATGGAAACACCTATTAATTCTTCATGGACGAAGAATCATCCAAATCTTCATGGAAGGATCAACAGAAGACCATCAACAAGGTGTTCAATCAACAATATTGGTGGAAGAAACCAGGCTTTGCAATGGCCAAGCCTTTCATCATACTATACTCGAGCAACAGACAGAAGAATTCTAAGCAGATACCCTGACTTAGCAACCATGTCTGCTGACTCTGATCAAACCACTGAAAGTTTCATGACTGAAACAAGGTCCTTATTAGAAATTGGAGGCCAAGTGGGTCAGCTGAGTAAGAAAATACGGAACTCCCTCCTAGTACCTTCCCAACAGCAAATAACAAAAGAAATACCAAAAAGAGAGTGCTAAGACCATCAATACCATGGCTCGAATTCGTTGGGAGGAGGAGGAGCAGTGAACGCCACTTGAGGAAGACTTCACTGGGACGTTCCACTGGCTCTCCAGTGAGTTCCCAATGAGAAACATGGGAATCTGAGGCTCAAAATAGACATAGAGTTCCATTGGACCTACTTACTGCCCAACTCCCTTGAGCTCTGATGAGCTATTCTTCCTCGAAGAGGATGAAGATATCACCGGCATTGATTGAGGAAGAGATGAAAATGACTTGATCCGGAGAATTACAACATCTCCTATGCCCAATGAACTCCCCAAATTCTGATCTAACCCATTCTTTTTAAATTCTGCGTTTATGTTCATGAGCAAACACCCCATTCCCATTTACAATTCTGCAATTTATTTTCAGTCATTTACTTCTAGCTCTTTAATTCTAGCATTTACTTTTCATGTCATTTACATTACTGCTATTTTATTTTCTGCAACTCTCAATCCAAATTTTGAATTAGCTCAACTAGAACATTCTTCTAATTAAAGTTGCTTGATCAATCAATCCCTGTGGGATTCGATCTCACTCTATTGTGAGTTTTTACTTGACGACAAATTCGGTACACTTACCGAAGGAAATTTGTTGAGAGACAATTTCCACCAGCATCAAGTTTATGCCGCTGTTGCCGGGGATTGATTGTGCATCAACAATGATTAGATTGGAAGATTACTAGATTTAGCATTTTTGTTTTGTTGATTTAATTTTCTGTTTGAGTAATTTACTTTCTGTCTTAATTAACTCCTTCCCTTTCCCCCCTCTACTCTTTTGTTTTTCTTTGTTATTTACAATTCAGTTTGCTAACCCACTAACTGTTTGATATATTGCATCACTCACAACTAACAGTAATTCTGATAGCAATATTCTCTGCACATAGTTTTTCCTTGCTTGTACTTGTTGGTTGTATGACAGGAAGAAGAAGCGGGGCTTTAACTTCTTTCGATTCTGAACCAGAAAGGATCCTCCTTAGATTAAGGAGGGAAGCAAGAGGGAAACGTGCAATCGGTGCTGAAGAGGAGGAGGAACACTTTGAACTAAACATGGAAGGCAACATRGAAAACCAACATGAAGAAGAGGCTAATAACCATGGGGGAGGAGGTAGAGCAAATCATGYTGGGGAAGATAGAAGAGTGTTAAGCTCTTATATCAATCCCAACCCAGGCAACTGTGGGAGCAGCATTCAGAAGCCCACCATACATGCCAACAATTTTGAGCTAAAACCTCAGCTCATCACTCTTGTGCAAAATAATTGCTCATTTGGAGGAAGTGCTGAAGAAGATCCGAATCAACACTTAACCATCTTCTTGAGGATTTGTGACACAGTGAAGTCCAATGGAGTCCACCAGGATGTCTATAGGCTGCTCTTATTCCCATTTTCTCTCAGGGACAAGGCATTCAAATGGCTTGAATTCTTTCCAAAAGAAAGCCTGACAAATTGGGAGGAGGTAGTGAAAAAGTTTTTGGCAAGGTTTTACCCCCCTCAAAGGATCAATAGGCTGAGAACCGAAGTATAGACGTTCAGACAGCAAGATGGGGAGACACTTTATGAAGCTTGGGAAAGGTTCAAAGACCTAACGAGGAGATGCCCACCAGAGATGTTCAATGAGTGGGTYCAACTGCACATCTTCTATGAAGGCTTGTCATATRAATCAAAGAAGGCAGTAGATCATTCCTCTGGAGGATCCTTGAACAAGAAGAAGACCATTGAAGAAGCMATAGATGTYATTGAAACTGTAGCTGAGAATGACTACTTCTATGCTTCCGAAAGAGGGAACACTAAGGGAGTAATGGAGCTAAACAATGTAGATGCTCTGCTGGCTCAGAACAAGCTCATCACCAAGCAGTTAGCTGACCTCACCAAGAAGATGGAGAGGAACCAAGTGGCAGCAATCACCACCTCATCAACAACCCAAGAAGAAGTTAAAGAAGAGGACCTTGAGCAAGCCAACTACATTGGGAACTCACCTAGACAGAACCATGATCCATACTCCAAGACATTCAACTCTGGATGGAGGAACCACCCAAACTTTGGGTGGGGGAATCAGCAAGAGCAAAGCCAAGACCAGAGGTGTTACAACTTCAACAACAATGCAGCTCATCAACAATTCACACAGAGGACATATCAACACCCCCACAACAACACCTCTCATCCTCCCACCTCTAATCCCAATTTACCATCAATTGATGATAGACTCTCTAAACTTGAAACCTTACTTGAAGGAATATGCCAAGAGATTCAAGAAGACAAGGTGTTCAAAGAAGAGGTGTGAGCCAACATTAAGAACCAAGGAGAGACCATCAAGAAGCTGGAATTTCAAGTGGGATGCTTAGCGGAGAAGATTCCCAAACCTACTGATGGCTTCCTAAGTGACATGGAGAAAAACCCAAGAGGAAAGGCAAAGAAAGTAAGATGGGAAGATTGCAGAATGGTCACTACAAGTGATCAAGAGGATGAAGACAAGCAAAGTAACCTCTCCCAACAGCTTGAAAACAACTCAACAGAGAAGGAGGATAGAGATCACCAAGAACCAAAAATCTCACAACAAGAGTTGCTGAAGCTCTATGCACCATTTCCCCAACTGCTCAATGGTGCTGTGGGGAAGAGAATATACTCAAGGTTTCTAGACTTGTTTGCATCTCTGCATGTGAACCAACCATTCATCAAGGCCATACAACAAATGCCTGCATTCATCAAGTACATGAAGGAACTTCTTCCCAGGAAAAGCTCACTCAAAGGAGGCCAAACTATAGTGTTAAACAAGGAATGTAGTGCCCTTATTCAACCTGAATTGCCTGCAAAAAGAAGAGACCCAGGGAGTTTTCACATCACTTGTGCCATAGGGKAAACAATGTTTGATAAAGCACTCTGTGATTTAGGGGCAAGCATCAACTTACTGCCCCTATCCCTRGCGAAGAGGCTGCAGATCAATGAGATAATGCCCACAGATGTGGTCATCAGACTGGCTGACAAGACTCAAAAGCAAGCAATAGGAGTGGTGGAAAATGTGCTACTAAAGGTTGGGAAATACTTTCTCCCAATAGACTTTGTCATCTTGGACATGGAAGAGAGTCACACTCACCCAATCATATTGGGAAGACCCTTCTTAGCTATGGCCAGAGCACTCATAGATGTGGAGAAAGGGGAGCTAATATTGAGGATCCATGATGAACGGCTCAGCTTTAATGTCTTCAAACTCTCACAAGAAGWAGACCAAGAACACAAGGAACCAAGTAAAGACCATGATGAGATGCTAAAGGAGGAAGCAAGCACAGAAGCACACCCAACCTATCTGGAGACCCCTTTGGTTAATAAACAAGGGAAACAGCCACTGCCACAGCTCAAGGAAAAGTTGGAGGAACCTAAACCTCTAGAGGCATGTGAAGACAACATCATAACTCCTTTAGAAAAAGAGATAACCAAGAGCAAGGAGACATCAAAAGAAACAAAGGAGAATGTACCAAGGAAGTGGAGGAACAAAAAGATCCCTACGGAAGACTTCTCTCTTGGAGATAGAGTGATCTCAGCTTACTTTCCAGATATCCCCCCTAATCTCCCTACTGTACCATCTCAGTTTCCTAAAGTCTTCACGATCAACAGAGTTCTCTCCCTGGAACATGTAGAGATCATTGATACAACCAATGGATACAAGTCCACAGCAAGAGGGGAAGACTTCAAGCATTACCAACCACCCTGATTGGGGGAGAAACGTCAAGCTAGTGACGCTAAAGAAGCTCTTCATGGGAGGCAACCCATGTTTTATATGCTTTTAGAAGATAGTAAATAAGTTAATATTTATGAATTCAAACCCAAACTTAACAAACTCTTGGTGAAATCCTTATTGTGCAGTATACAGTGAAGAACAAGTTTGGTGTTCAAAGCATGCCAAGAAAGCATGAATGCAACTAAGAGCATGCTAGTCTTGGAAGCTTTGAACAGAACTTTTCATCACAGTGCTCCAAACTAAGTTTGGTGTCACCCCATGGTGCCACCAATATGTATACAAGGACCCACGAATAGTTAGTTAGTTAGTTGGAATTCATGAACAAATAATTTAATCTTTTCTTATTTTTTTAATTCTAGCCGTAAAGTTTATGTTGTCGTTTTAATGTCTTTTCTCACCTTTCTTATTTTGTCTTTATAGGAAAAAGAAAAGGAGCATTGATGGGGATTGATTGGACAATTAAATGAGGGAGGTTTGGCCACTTCATGAACAGAACTACACACTTGTCTCAAGAAGGAATGCATGGGGAAATGTTGCCATGCAACATTAATGAATGAAGACCCTTTGAAGACCGAACCATTCAGTATCATTAAGTGATGATCCTTGTCCTTCCTTCATAGACAACCCCAACCATCCATCAAGCAACCATTCTTGCAATCCACACCTTCCATTCTCTCATAATCTCCCTATATAAAGGAACCTTGGTGCATCCTCACTCCTCACATTCAAACCCCCACTTTCCACACTCTACACTTTTGGCGCACTAAAATCCTTCATCACGAATTGTCCTAGCTAACCCACTCTTCATATATCTGTATCCTCAAAACACCTCAAAACAGAAACGTAAATCCATGGCGTCATCAAGCTCCAAGAGGCAGAAGAGGAAGGAACCAATGGAGAACACTTCTTATGATGAAAAGAGGTTCAAAACTACATTCCATGAACGAGAATTTGAGCAGATAAAACTCAAAAAGATACTGCCCGAGTTAACCTTCCAAATTAATGAAAACGAATACCCACAGATTCCGAAGAAGATAGAAGAAAGAGGGTGGGAATTGCTCACTAATCCAGAAGGGAAGATCAATGCAAACCTCATCAAGGAATTTTATGCAAATGTGGTAAGAGAAGAAAAAACCAGGGACCCAAACTTCAAGAGCTATGTAAGAGGAAAAGAAGTGGACTTCGACCCAAGTGCTATAATGAGAACTCTTCACCTGAAAGCACCACACTTTGATGAGCCCAGTTATCATACAAGGATAAATAAAAGCCAAGACAATGACGAGCTCACTGAGATCGTGGGTGACATTTGTGTTATAGCAGCTGACTAGGAGAGGTATAAAGATGGGAAACCCAGGTTCATCAAGAGGGGAGACCTTAGCCCAGAAGCCAAAGGCTGGTTTGAACTCGTAAGGAGGTCTACTCTCCCAGCTGTAAATAATTCAGAGGTGAATATTAATCGGGCAACTATGGTACATTGTCTAGTACAAGGTGGAGAAATCAACGTGCATGAACTTATAGCCGAAGGAATTCAAGAGTTCGCCGAGAAGCTTGAATCAGGTGCCAGACTTTGGTACCCCAGCACCATTTTCAGATTGTGCAAAAAGGCCAAGGTAGTATTTAAAGATAGCAAACCAGACTGGGTGAACCCTGGGAAATTAATGACAGTCGAGCGATTGGTCTATACCACACCCGCTCAGCAACTAAGAAGGTCACATATAGGAAAGCAAAAAGCCAAGGAATGAACTCATCAAGAGGAATATCACCAGGAAGAATATCAACAAGAAGAGCATCATGACCCAGCCAACTTAAATATGACTCACCTTCTAAGAGCCATTGAAGATTTGGGAATGAGACATATGGAGGGACAAGAGCAAATACTTCATATTCAGTCCAAATGGATGGAACAACAAGAAGAGTGGCAGAAACAACATATGGAGCATCACCAGGAGCAATACTCCCAACTGACTCAAGCCATCCACCAAGTTACTGAGAGGCAAGAACGTCAAGATAAGCAATTGCAAGAACTCAATCAGCGGCAAATAGCTCAGATGAGAACATTCAATGAGTTCACTGTACTTAATGAAGGACGTCAATTACATAGGGAGGAGTTCAACGTAAACACTCAAGCAAGGTTGAACTACATGTCCAGTAATATGCATCATCTACACTATGCCATCCCTACATATGATGAGGTCCAAAAAGATTTTGTAGAACAAGAAGAGAGGAAGGTGAAACAGCAAAAGGAANAAGAGTCAGCCGAGAAGCTTGAATCAGGTGCCAGACTTTGGTACCCCAGCACCATTTTCAGATTGTGCAAAAAGGCCAAGGTGGTCTTTGAGGATAGCAAACCRGACTGGGTRAACCCTGGGAAATTAATGACAGTCCAGCGTATGGTCTACACTACACCTGCACAGCAACAAAGAAGGCCACAAATAGGGAAACTAAAAGCAAAAGAAGGAGCTCATCAAGAGGAGTCTCATCAGGAAGAATATYAACAAGAAGAGCATCCTTACTCAGCAGACTTGMATATGACTCACCTTCTAAGAGCTATTGAAGATATGGGAGTGATACATATGAAAGGGCAAGAGCAAATACTAAGCTGGATGAGCCAACAAGAGGTGTGGCAGAAACAACAAATGGAGMAGCAACAGGAACAATACTCCCAGCTCACTCAAACCATCACCCAARTTACTGAGAGGYAAGWAYGTCAAGATAAGCAATTGYAAGAACTCAATCAGCGGCAAATAGCTCAGATGAGAACATTCAATGAGTTCACTKTACTTAATGAAGGACGTCAATTACATAGGGAGGAGTTCAACATAAACACTCAAGCAAGGTTGAACTACATGTCCAGTAATATGCATCATCTACACTATGCCATCCCTACATATGATGAGGTCCAAAAAGATTTTGTAGAACAAGAAGAGAGGAAGGTGAAACAGCAAAAGGAAACACTCAAGAAGAAGATGGAAGATGGTGGTTTCTGGAAGAAACTGTTTGGAAAAGGCAAAGGGAGTGGGAGTACAAGCACTCAGGAGGGACACAAGGAAGACAAGCAASGAGGAGAGCATGGACAACCACAAGAGTAAAAGGTGGTGGAGTTCCTTCTTTACTCCATCTTTTTCTATGCTTTAAATAAGGAAGATCTTGTATGGAATAGAACATGCTTCCATGTTAGTTTGAACCTTTTCAATTCTGCATTTTAAGCTTTATTGCTTAGGTCTATGATTTCTGGTTTAAGTGTTACTGCATCATACCATTACTTATTGTATGCTTGTCCTTTTGAATCAAATGAAAAAGAGAATGATTGTGTTTTAAAAAGACCAGAGTGGAGTTCATAATATGGAGTAATTTTCTGAATCTTTGGTGTGATCATAAGTTAGCTAAGTTGGTTCAACGATAAGGTAGGAAGACAACTATCTGTCCTGAATACTATGCTTTGAACACATCCCATGAGACCAGCTAAGTAAGAAGATCCTAATAAGAGAAAGGGAAAGAACAATTAAAGTGAAAACCAAAAGAAAAAGAGTAAGCAATAAGGCTAGGCACCAATGGTTTTAATCTTGAGGCATGTGTTTGTGGTGTTCCTGTGTGAGGGATCTACTTGGATGAATAAGCTCTTAGGGGTGCCTTATCACTTGGTAACTTGGGTTAACTAACTCGGGATTATCAGCTGAAAGTCCACTATCAAGAGTAACCCTCACTACAGAGCATTTGGTAACCCAAAGAGGTGCTGGACACCAAGGTCTCAAGAAGGAAAATAAATGAACCAGATGCCTGTGGTGTGTATGTATGGGGGAGAGACTTGAGGGAGCAAGTCCTTAGGGGTGTCTCAACACCTAGCACCTTGAACCAACTGGTTCGGGAGTGTTGCCTGAAAGTTTATCTTAAAGAGTTGCCCCCTTACAGAGCACCTAGCCTGAAGAACACAAATAAGCCCTGAAATGACAATAAAAGGATCAATAAAAGTCTCATGGTATGTAAGCAAAACCAGTGTTTTAGAACATGATAAAGGTCTGAAAGCCAGTAATGGAATGAACCTAATTTGCTATGCATGAAACCACCATAAAATCAGTAACATGACCTCCACAAGAATGACTCATTTCTCTTGGCATTCCAT